>JAHRIG010000336.1:6677902-6740860 GCA_020311275.1 Eira barbara | reverse complement strand
TCATCGTAACCACCACACACACTATTGAGGGCCTTCTCCGGACTCTACCAGACCGATGGATGACGAATGCCTGAGTGACGGGGTATCAGGCCCTCCTCCTCAATGAACCAAGAGTGACCTTCCGGCCCCCAGCGGTGCTAAATCCAGCCACGCTGCTGCCAGAGGAGCTGGCTGACCACCCACACGACTGTGGGGAGGTCCTAACCCAAGTCACAGGAATAAGGCTGGATCTCAGAGACATTCCCCTCCCGGATGCCGAGATGACTCTGTTCACAGATGGGAGTAGCTACATGGTCAATGGAAAGAGGTATGCAGGGGCTGCGGTGGTTTCTCCTGAGCAGGAACTCTGGACAGCCCCCTGCCACACGGAACTTTGGCACAAAAAGCGGAACTGATTGCACTCACTAAGGCACTGCAGATGGCCAAAGGTGAAATCGCCAACATCTATACGGACAGCAGGTGTGCCTTTGCTACTCTCCATGTACATGGGGCTATTCATAAAGAAAGGGGCCTATTAACAGCAGAAGGAAAAGGAATTAAAAACAGAGGAGAAATACTGGCTCTCCTCCAGGCTATGTGGGACCCAAAAGAGGTGGCCGTTATGCATTGCCCGGGCACCAAAAGGGGACTGATCTGATTTGAAAAGGAAACCAATTAACAGATCAAGCCGCAAAGCAAGCAGCCCGAGAAACAGTACAAGAACTAGTTACACTCCCGGCACCAGCCCTACCAGAAAAACCGAACTATTCAGAAGAAGATTTAAAGTATTTACAGAAATGGGTTAAATTGGACTATGAAGGGAATTGGGCTAAGACTAAAGCAGGAAAAGTAATTCTTCCTCAAAGATTAGGTAAGAAGTTAGTAGACAAGATCCATCAGGGTACTCATTTGGGGATACGCAAACTCAAGGAGCTTATAGGCAAACAGTTCCAGGTTTCTAAATTAGGGCGTATGGTTCAGGATGTAGTTGATAGATGTGCTCAATGACAGGCAGTTAATGTGGGGAGAACTAAAATGGGAAGAGGGAAAAGAGAAGTTTTGTAGATACCTTTTTAGGCTGGGTAGAGGCTTTTTCCACCAAACATGACACGGCAGGAGTGGTAGCCAAAAGCTACTAGAAGAAATAATTCCTAGGTTTGGGCTGCCTCTCACGATCGGGTCAGACAGTAGCCCTGCATTTGTGAGTTCAGTCTTACAGGCATCGGCCAAGGCCGTGGGCACTAATTGGAAATTACATTGTGCCTACCGGCCCCAGAGTTCCGGGCAAGTAGAGAGAATGAACTGGACTCTTAAAGAGACCTTGACAAAACTAATTCTGGAGACTGGCGGTGGATGGGTGGATCTCCTTCCTTTCGCCCTCCTCAGGGCACGATGTACACCCTATTTAAACAAGGTGACCCCATTTGAAATAACGTTTGGGAGACACCCCCACCCCCCCGCTCTGTCCTCGGCTACAAGAGGTTGCCCTAGCAGAAATGAGTGATCAGTCTGTACTCCAGTCACTGCAGGTGATTTAGTGATGCACTTACTTTGGTAAAAATATAAAATAACACAGAGAATAGCGAACAGGACTGATGGACAGGGGGAGGGATGTACAGATGATTCCAAAGATGTGGATGATACCGCATTTCTTAGAACGGTTGGGATGTGTACGGGTTTCTTTTCCTTATTCCTTACATCTTCTATATAATTCATAAATGTCAGCTTGTAGCTTTTAAACACTAAGATACACTATAATGTAAACAACTCCTTTGGAAATAAAATTAGACGTAGCAAAAATAAAATGACCAACAGGAAGGGAGGAGAAAAACCGATTGTAAGATGTTTTGTCCCCTTTAGGGGTCTTTGTTGCCAAGACCTTAAAGATCCCAGGGTGACTTTCAGTTTTGAAACCTCCCCACTGCCCTGTTTATGACAAGCTGAATCCAACTAAGGTCACTTTCTGATGGTTCCGAAACCTAAAAGAACAAAATGCAGACCTTTGATTCTTAGTGGATGGTACTTGCTTCCTCCCGGCTGGAGATTTTCAGCAGTAAATGAAGGTATTGGGCTGCGGCTATTAGTGGGCTGCATTCTGACTATGCCAGGCAGCAGGGCCTGGGTCTGGCTGGCCCACCACCCGGGCTCGTGGAGCAAGGCGACCGTGACTCAACAGAAAACAGATCAGACCAGGCCTCAGCCTTGTGGATGGATTTTATGAAATCAAAGAAAAGGAGGTGAAAATGTATTTGAATTTAGGCCAGGGACTTTCAGGCTAACAAGCCCTGAGCTTGCCAAGTGATGGACAAAAAGGAGCTTTTCATAAATAAAACATGGGGGAAAGTAAACATTTGAGATATATAGCAGCTTTTGGAGAAATGTAGATGGGACTTTCATGTTTGGAGCATTTTGTGTGTTTAGTTATAAACACTGATCTACATATTTAGGTGTAATATGTATCTTTTTGTAAGAAAAGCACAATGTTTCCATGTATTTACGCTGGGCAGACATCTGAAGTGCACTATTACACGCCTCATAATGACACTGATGCTCACAGAGATGGATTCCACTCCTGTTTTCCTCTTCCTTGTGCTTCATCTGATACATTATAAAATCTCCAATGATGGAACACAGGGTGTACCACCCTGCCTTTTCTGTGATGAATGCCAAGGTCTGAGAAATGTTTTACCTGGGAGTGCTCACTCAACGGCCCAGGTTGTAGCACTGAGCACATCTGTGTCTCTGTGTCATCGATTCGAATCCGGGAAGGTCCGTTGAGGTCCTGCCCAAACTCTGGGCTGGAGACACACAAGCCCCAGATTATAGAACATTCCCTGAAATAGACACTAACTTCCAAATGGTTCTGCATTTCTCCCAGTCTTATAGTGAAACCTTCTTAATATTTATGTTAGTATCTAGAGAAGGAGTTTAGCTTCCAATATAAACATTTTTGTAAATAAAGCCAGTTCAGTGAGACCTGAAGGATTTTTGTGATCCCTTTCACTACGCAGAGGATGCTTCTGCTTCATATGCTCTCTAGCCTTTTAGCTTTCTAGGATTAGTGAAGTTGCAGCCACTTTGCCTCTTACCCGAGTCTTCCATCGACAGAGCGAACTGCACACATTGGAGGATATGATAATGCGTTTCAATCATCAGATTGGCTAAGCTAAAAAATGATGCTGGGGAAGGAGCAGGATCACAGGTGCTCTCATATGTGCTGGTGAGGTGTGAGTGGTGGTCATCCACTCCAGAATATTCCAGGAGGAGCTATTAAATTTTAAAAATGGGCTTACGTGCATGTTCTCAGAGCACTGAAAAGTATGGCACACAGAAAAGGAAACCATCAACATGAAGAAGACAACCTACCAAATTATCCCAGGATCAGAGCGGGATATGCACAAAAGTTTCAACAATTTGGGTTATTGTCATCTTTAACTGACAAGGAAGTGACAGTCCCTCCCTAGATATGATGTTGGGAGATTTTTTTTTTAAGATTTTATTTATTCAATTGAGAGAGAGAGAGAGACAGAGATGGACACAGAGACAGAGAGTACAAACAGGGGACAGGCAGAGGGGGAGGGAGAAACAGACTTCCCACTGAGCTGGGATTCCGACACTAGGGCTGGGTCCCAGGATCTGAAGATCAGACAGAGGCAGACACTTAACCATCCAAGCCCTGGCCCCCCCCCCCCATTAGGAAATTTTTATGAAATGGTCCTAATTAGCTCCTTGGATCCTCAGAAGTCCAAGCAAGTTCAAGTGAACCTGAAGGAGGCTGTACTAGGACATTGGATCGTGCTGAATGTCAAGTTGATAAGACCTTTTCTATTACATCAAGGCAGTTGTAGATTCTGATTCTGCCATTTACAAGAAAACAAATGATGCATGGCTCTTCCTTGACAGCGAGATAGTCACTGGTATTTGTAAGGGGCAGGAGCTGGAAGTCGCCAGGGCTCCTCTCTCTGCCATTGTTTATGCCCCATTACAGCAAGTTTCCTTTAAAATGCACTTCCGTGGGCAGACTTGACTCAGACTAACTCCCTGGCCCCAGTGACCCCAGCTACAGTCACTTGCCTGACTGGCTGGCCACGTGTGTTTCCACCTGCGCCATACATGAAAGTATGGGAATGCTGTGTGGTCACGCTTTGTGGATCACAGTGGTGCTCGCCCTTCTCTCAAGAACACAGAATGCAGAGTGCGAGTTTCCCCAGGTCTGGTGTGGAAATGGATAAATCCGTGCTGTGGCTACATTCCCTCTACCCCTTTTTAAAAATGGCCAATGTGAGCCAGAAAGGGACTGAAACTAGTTCCTAATACAGTTCCACTTAAAAAATTATTTTGAGCAAATGTGTGCTTCTCTGAAGTTCCTAGAGGTTCTGCAGCTTTATTCAACAGCATAAACCCATGGGTCACCCCCAGGTTTCCCACGATGCTAAGTGCTGACTGTCCCTTCAGGTGGTACATAACATCCAAAATGGAAAATAGTATTTAAGCTCTTCAAAGATTATTGCTTTAATAAAAATGTGCAATTTACTTAACAGTTCTGAGCTCTGGCCCTCTCTCTAAACAGACCCGGGAAGATAAGCTGTAGTCCATGGCTTGGCCCCTGCGCCATGTCCATAAGTAGACAGCACCCCACAGACACCATCACAGTCACAGCCAAATTGACAAGAAATCCTGAAGCACCAGAAATTGCCTTAGCAATGCATTCTCTGATGCCGGGTTCATGGCTCCTGCCTGTTTTCACGTTCATGCTCTATGTAACGGCATTCATTCCATACCTGTGCCATAAATATTCAGAAGAAACCCAATGAGTGGGTAACAGAAGATGTCCTTGGAAATATTTTCCAAGGGTACATTTTTTTTAAAGGCGACAGATTTTTTTTTCCCCTGGAGTTTGGCATGTTTGGGAGGATGGGTTGTTCTCCACTTTCTTCATTATCGTTTTGAAATCTGAGATGTCATGATGACTCACTGGCCTTTCACTTTGCTTAACTCTGCAGCCTTTCTTATCATTCTTTCTTTAAAAAAAGATTTATATATTTATTTGGGAGAGAGTGATAGAAAGCACAACAGGGGGGAGGAGCAGAGAGAGAGAGAGAGAATCTCCAGCCGACTCCCTGCTAAGTGCTGGTTAGCCCAGCTAACCCTGAGATCCTGACCTGAGCTGAAATCAGGAGTCAGGCCCTTAACCCACTGAGCCATCCAGGTTGAGTATCAGCCAGCCGCGGGTGTCCACGTTTGCTTCCTTGTTACGCATCTCCACCCTGCTCAATCTGACCCACTTCTTACACTGATCAGGGAGCTAGTCAGATCTCCCAATCCGTCCTGGGAACAGCTGACCCCAGAGTCATGCGCCCTGGACCCAGTGTGAATTCCAGTGTGAGTCGCCTGGCTTCCGAACTTCCTAACGGCTCTTCTCCGTGAGAGGATACTGCACTAGCTTGGGGGTGAGAGTTATTCTTAAGAATCACAATTGTGGCTGACGCTGCTATTCTTTATGCTCAGGCTCAGGCTGAGTGTGTGACAGATGGTCTCTCAGCAGTTCCCCGAAGGAGAGAAAACCACGGCTGAGCTCTTCAGCGGGTAGCTCTCTGCCGGAGGATCAAACCCAGACTGGCCTGCTCAGAGTTTGGAGAAACCCAGCATCCTGGCTCCCTTGCCTCCAGGAGAAGCAAATCCCATGCTCATGTTTTGTTGATATCTGGTTATATGTCCCTTCTTAGTTGCAGTTGTGTATGTTTCTTATTTGATTAATTTTATTCTTACGATCACTTTGCCTACTACTTCATGCAGTTACTGGATTTTCATTTTGTTTTTCTGTTTTTTTCTGGGTTTTGGTATATAGCCTAGTCCTTTTCTATACTTTCTTTGAAGGTGCTTGTTGAGAGTTTACTAGAGACTTCTGTTAGAATTTTTATAATTAATAACCAAGGCACATGCCAATAATTTCTGAGTAAATATGATGCCCATCTCCCATTCTTTATTCATCATTTGCTTAATTACAAATGTGAAGTACTTTCTGTAGTAGGGTTCTAGAATGTGTGTGTGTGTGTTCACTGAGAGAGAAAAAGAGAGAGACAGAGACAGACAGACAGAGAGAGAGAGAGAGATTTATTTTAAAGAATTTGCTGACCGTGAAAGCTGGCATGTTTGAATTCTGAAGATTGGTGGCAGACCAAGCTGATGTGGCAATTTGAGTCTGATCCCTGCCTGGAGGCAGAACTCCTTCACACTTGGGGACCCCAATCTTTTCTTTTAAGACCTTCAACTGATTAGATGAGGCCCACACACGTTATGGAGCATAATCTGCTTTTTTCAAAATTTAAGTGAAAATCACATATAAAAAAATACCTTTGCAGTTACATCCAGACATGTATTTGGTCAACTATCTGGATCCTCTGGCCTACACAAGTTGGCACATAGAATTAACCATCACAATTAACCCTTGTCAATTTAGGACCCATACACGTCTCTTCAAGTCATGCTTAATCTCCAAATAAAGACAACAACAAGGTTATACTTCTGTCTATCATGACGCAACTGTCTTACATACAACTTAAAATGCACTAATACATTCCCTAGCAGAGGATACAAAGTCCTCTTCTCCCTGATAACCTGTAACTTCAATACTATGGTGCAAACTCCAAGCATCGTATGTTCTCTGATAAGGGACCAAGAGAAGGAAGAAAACAGATGGATCAACACAAAAATACTCATAACAAAATAAGGAAGAAATACTCATAAGAATTAGAGTCCTGGAATGCCCGGGTCGCTGAGTTGGGTAAGCATCCGACTCTTGGTTTTGGCCCAGGTCATGATGTCAGTGTCGTGAGATTGAGCACCACATAGGACTCTGTGCTCAGCATGGAATTGCTGGAGATTCTCTCTCCCTCCACCTCCGTCTCACCCCCCACTTGCGCTCTGAACAAAGAAACAAACGAACAAAATCTTATGAAAAAAAAAAAAAAGATTTAGAGTCCTTATTTCTGTAACTGGTCACATGGTCATAGTGGTATTCTACCTGCTACTTCGGCTGCTCCTTCTACATTACATTTGCTGTGAACAAGCACCTCAGCTGGTCATGATTCTTTATCTGGAGGATTGACCCAACCCTTCATTTCTGAGTTTTCTGGACTACCAGTAGTTCTGCCTGGATTGGGCAGCTTTCGTTTTTCACTGACTTTCATACCAGGGCTTGGTGGTTCAAAGGAATCTCTTATACTACAGACATGCCCTCCATTTCCTCCACGGTGGATTAACAGTCTCATTTTTCTGCATAGTCAGGATCATTAAACACCTTACCTCTCATCAGGTCATCTGTGAAGAGATAAGGATTTGGGCAGAAAGCTCCTGTGGATTGGCTAGAAAACACCTGGCAAACACACTTCATGTGCTGCAAGTGTGCAGTACTGCCCCCTGGGCCTGCCCGGGCATCCGGAGTTCCACCGGCTCAAAACCTGTGAGAAAGCCCTCAGTGAGTCAGGAGCTGGTGAGGCCACCGCCTCCTTCTCCTGCTCCTGCCTCCTCCTGCTACTCAGCCTCCTGAGGTACCCTTGGTGGTGCTGGTAGATGGCGCCTGCCATGCCCCTAGGCCAGGGCCCTGACCCTCATCTGGTTTATCAGTCTTCCTTCTCCAGGGTCCTGTTCTTTGAGACTTCCAACTGGGAAACCCTGAGTCACACCCCATGAATCCACCTGCCACCAAGAGGAAACAGTTCCTTTCGGAGCTGCGCAAAAACCCTCAGAACAAGAGAAACCTTCATGCCCCCACTGAGGCCATCCCCAACCATTGACGCCAAACTGGGAGGAAAAGTTGGAGGCTGATGCCTGGCCCCAAACCCTCCCTTAACTCTGCTCCTAGAAAGCTCCCCTGGGCAGGGGCCCTTGGGTAGGCAGGGTCATCTTGGCGCATTTTCCAGGTGGCTGCGACATGCACCGAGTGAGAAATTGCTCTAGACCACAGGGGACAGTGCAGTCCCAATGGCTGCCCAACGCCAGCCAATTCTCACAAGCTTTCTGCCCAGATCAATGGGGGACAGGGCAGTCCAAAGGGCCAACCAATGCCGTCCAATCCTCACGAGCTTTCTGCCCAATTGATTTGGGCAGAAAGCTCATGAGGATTGGCCAGCGTTAATTGGGCAGAAAGCTCGTGAGGATTGGCCGGTGTTGGGCGGCCCTTTGGACCGCCCTCTCCCCCATGGCCTAGAGTGCTTTCTCGCTCGGTACCTGCCTTGGCCATTGGGAAAATGCACCGAGACAATGCGGCCCACCTGGGAGCCCTGGCGCAGTGGAGCTTTCCCAGAGCAGAGTTATTGGAGGGGTTTTGGCCGGGTGTCAGCCTCCAACTTTTCAGCCTGCTGTGGCGCTGTAGTTTGGGGATGGCCTCGGTGGGGGCATGAAGGTTTCTCTCGCTCTGAGGGTTTTCCGCAGCTCTGAAAGGCACCATTTCTGGCTCGGTAGCAGGCGGACTCATGGCGTGGGACTGAGGGTTCCCCAATTGGAGGGCTCGAGGGACAGGGCCCTGCAAAAGGAAGACTGAAAAACCAGGCGAGGGTTCAGGCCTGGGCCTAGGGGCATGGCAGGCCCCATCTGCCAGCGCCAGGGAGGGGACCCCTGGAGGCTGAGGAACAGGAGGCGTTGGCCTCACCTCCACCTGACTCACAGAGGGCTTTCTGGCAGGGTTCGAGCCTGGACAACTCGGGATCCCAGGCCAGGCAGACATGCGTCGCATGAAGCGAGTTTGCCAGGGTTTTCTGGCCAATTCTCAGGAGCTATCTGCCCAAATTGATATCGATTTGGGCAGAAAACTCGTGAGAATTGGCCAGCATTGGGCAGCCCTTCTGACAGCCCTGTCCCCTGTGGCCTAGAGCGCTTTCTTGCTTGGGGCATGTCTCGGCCATCTGGAAAACTTGTGGAGATGACGGGGCCCACCCGGGAGCCCCGGCGCAGGGGAGCTTTCCCAGAGCAGAGTTGAGGGAGGAGTTGTGGCTGGGCGTCAGCCTCTGACTTTTGACCCACCGTGGCGCCAGAGTTTGGATATGGCCCTGTTGGGTCACAAAGGTTTCTCTCGATCTGAGGCTTTTCCACAGCTCTGAAAGGCATTGTTTCTGCCTGGGTGGAAGGTGCACTTGTGAGGTGTGACTCAGGGTTCCCCGATTGGAGATCTCGAGGGACAGGACCCTGGAAAATGATTCCCCTTTCTCTGTATCCTCTCCAACACTTATTTCCTGTGCTGTTAATTTTGGCCAGTATAATTGGTGTAAGGTGGTATCTCAAAGTGGTTTTGATTTGAATCTCCCTGATGGTAATGATGATGAACATTTTTTCATGAATCTGTTAGCCATTTGTATGTCTTCTTTGGAGAAGTGTCTGTTCCTGTTTACTGCTCGTTTTTTGACGAGATTATCTGCTTTTTTGGTGTTGAGTTTGAGGAGTTCTTTATAGATCTTGGTAACAGCCCTTTGCCTCTACTGTCATTTTCAAATATCTTCTCCCATTCCGTGGGTTACCTCTTTGTTTTATTGACTGTTTGCTGTGCAGAAGCTTTGCTGTGCAGAAGCTTTTGATCTTGATGAAGTCCCAAAAGTTCATTTTTGCTTTCGTTTCATTTGCCTTTGGAGGCATGTCTTGAAAGAAGTTGCTGTGGATTGTCTTGGAAGAGGTTACTGCCTATGTTCTCCTTTGGATTTTGATAGATTCCTGCCTCACGTTGAGGTCTTTTATCCATTTTGAGTTTATCTTTGTGTACGGTGTAAGAGGATGGTCAAGCTTCATTCTTCTACACATAGCTGTCCAATTTTCCCAGTACCATTTATTGAAGAGACTGTCTTTTTTCCACTGGATATTTTTTCATGTTTTGTCAAAGATTATTTGATGATAGAATTTTGCGCCCACATCTGGGCTCTCTCCTCCGTTCCACTGGTCTATGTGTCTGTTTTTGTGCCAGTACTATGCTGTCTTGGTGTTCACAGCTTTGTAGTAAAGCTTGAAATGAGGCAACATAAGACTTAGTAGTGTCCTCACTTCCAGATACTGCTGAGGTGGGAAGGAAATATCTGCATGAGTAGCAGAAGACTTAAAGCCAGCAAGATTTTGGTGATCATGTGCATCTGACTCGGCTGCTTGAGGGACAAGTGTGGAAGAAATTTGCACAGAACACCTGATGGCTCGTTGGATACAGTGTGACAGCAATGGCCGGAACATGCTCCCTGATCAGCAAGTATACAGGTTGGGGACCTGTGCTTGTGAGAGCATTCTGCTAAGTAGTTAGTAAGTTCCTGTGACCCAGGCATGTTTGTAGGGGGCAGCTCAGGACATAGCTTTGGGGCAGTGCTGACTCAGCAAGTCCTGGGTCAGCCAAACCACAAGTCTATGTCAAGTTCCCAGGGGGTGGTGGGCTGGATCTTGAAAGACTGGGGAGGACAAAGGCGTGGGTACAAGGGGAATAGACTGAGAGCTAACTTCTCAGGATTTGAGTAGAGCTCTGGAGGGCAGTTTACCTGAGCCTTGGTGGCCAGGGCCCTTCACAGTCTACTTCAAAGGTACAGAGACTCTCAGTGCTGGAATGAAACAGCGGGGCACATAAAGCTATATGTCTTCACTTTATTTTATTTTTTAAATATTTTATTTATTTATTTGACAGAGAGAGAGAGACACAGCGAGAGAGAGAGAAAGAGAGAGCACAAGCAGGGGGAGTGGGAGAGGGAGAAGCAGACTCTTCACTGAGCAGGGAGCCCGAAGTTGACTCGATCCCAGGACCCTAGGATTATGACTTGAGCTGAGGGCAGATGCTTAATGACTGAGCCACCCAGGCAAACATATACACCTTCATTTTAGAAGAGAGAAGACTTGGATTCATTCTACTATGTAAGGGAATTGCTGGATGATTTGGTTGTTCTATATCCATTTTTAAAGTACTCTCTATCCCCAATGTGGGGCTCAACCTCATGACCCTGACATCAAGAGTCTCTCACTCTTCTGACTGCATCAGCCAGGTGCCCCTATTCTGAATTTTTTTTTTTTTTTTTAGAAAAATTGATGCTGTTTTCCATAGTGGCTGCACCCACTTACAGTCCTACCAACAGAGCCTGTTTATAGTCCCACCAAAAGAGCACAGTTCCCTTTCCTCCACATCTTGGCAAACCTTCTTGTTTGGTCTTCTGGATACTAGTCATTCTGACAGGTGACAGGTGACATCATTTGGGCTTTGATTTGCATTTCCCTGATGATATGAATTCTTCAATATTTTGGATATGAGACATTTAACAGTTAGGTAGTTTGCAAATATTTTCTTCTCTTCAGTATGTTGTCTTTTCAGTGTGTTGATGACTGAGATTTCCTTTGCTGTACAGAAGGCTTTTAGTTTGATGCAGTCCCATTTTATTTTTCATTCTAGCTTTTGCTTCTGATGTCAAATCCAAAAATCAGTGTCAAGAAGGAACTCAAGAAACATTCTTCCAAAAAAAAAAAAATGTGTTAAGGGGGATGAATGAATAGATCTCTGCTGACGCCTCTGTGCCCCATTGTTTTAATAGATTCTTGGCTGGCTCAGTTAGCACAGCATCTGACTCTTGATCTCAGAATCTGGAGTTCAAATTTTGTTCATGGAATTTATTATAAAAAATCTGGGGTGTTAATAACATTCTTCCCAATTTTCAGCTACATATTTCATGGGTGTAGCTGTTTTGTTGAAGTCCTTGCCACATTGCGACTTTGTTGTTGTGGATCAGGTGGGATAGGCATTCAGTTGCATTGCTTTACTTGAGGTTGCCCAGTATTTCCAAAGCCACTTTTGGTGGAGACTGTTGCTTCCCTATTTTATATTCTTGGAGATTTTGTTCTAAATTAATTGACTACATATGTGTGGGATTTTTGCTGGATTTTCTACTCTGAAAGCATGATGCCTCCAGTTTTGTTCTTTCTCCAGATGGCTTTGTCTATTCAGGGCCTTCTGTGGTATTATTCACTTTTTAGGATTATTGGTTTTATTTCTGAAAATGCCATTAGATCTTGATGGGGTTTGCACTGAATATTTAGATTGCTTTACACAGTGTGGACCTTTGGATTACATATATTCTAGGGATCCATTAGCATGGGGTGTCTTCAGATTTAATTCTGGCTTTCTCAAATTCTTTCATTAATGATTTAAGTTTTTAGTATGCAGGTCTTTCACCTCTGGGTGAAAATAATTCCTATGTATCTTATTCTTTTTTTTTATTTTTTTTTGAGATTTTTATTATTTATTTATTTGACAGACAGAGATCACAAGTAGGCAGAGAGGCAGGCAGAGAGAGAGAGAGGAGGAAGCAGGCTCCCTGCTGAGCAGAGAGCCCGATGCGGGACTCAATCCCAGGATCCTGGGATCATGACCTGAGCTGAAGGCAGAGGCTTTAACCCACTGAGCCACCCAGGTGCCCTATCTTATTCTTTTTGAGTGATTATCAATTACAAACTATTTTCTTAATTTCTGTCCTTGATAGCATGTTATTTGTGTATAGAGATGAAACTCATTTTTGTATATTAAATCTGTATTCTTAAGTTTAGGACTTAATCCATCTGTTAGTTCTTCAAGGGTTTTTGTAGAGTCATTAAGGGTTCAATATATGACATCATCTTCTCCTAATAAGTAAAAAATAAGCTGGGAATATAAGTTGGTGTCATCTAACTGAGAAAAGAGGATACAGATATGCCGAGTGATAGTTTTCAATTTTTCTAAAATATTTTATGATTAATGTAAGCACAGGAATCCATAAATATGGCTTGTTTTCTTTTACTGCTTTCTTTCAACTGGATATACAGAGCTTTGGTGTAGACCAGTTATCTCCCACACTACACTACCCCACCGTACACCCTGTGCCTCTTGGGAAGCATCCACCATTCTCCCTACGTTCTATCCTGGAACCCAAGGCCTGACTCGGCTTCTCAGAAAATATTTCTCGAAATAGTGCACTTTTTTCACAGATTTCCTGGAAGACACCCTCCAAAACATTGAATTTTACAGAACTGTTTGGATCTCTCTGTGAATCCTTGAAGATGCCCAACATTGACTGTGGCTTGTTTTGCAGACACATCAGGGAACTCCTGCAGTGTCTCCTGTGGCCACCAGCAGTGGGTGTGTGCTCTTAACAAGGACACTGCTCCACCTCCACACAAGATACAAGTTAACCTCCTTTTGGACTTCTTCACAATCTCAGCGAATTTCTTCAAGGATAGAATAAATATTATTCTACAAATTCTTGCGAATCTATTGACCAGTCCCTTCCTACACATACAAATACATAAAATTATAAATGACTGAATGAAGGTCCATGGACCCTGCCCTCAGAGGAGACACAAAATGAACCCCAAATGGGTCACAATCATTTAAGAGCTAAAGCTATAAACCTCAGAGAAGAACGCCTAAGAAGAAATCTTCCCTGACCTTAGCTTTGGCATCTGTTTCTTATGATGATGCCAGAATCAACAAGTGGAAGAACAGGTGCATGGGTAAATTGGTCGCTGACATGGATGCCTTCCCTCTGGGCTCCACATGTGCTCCCAGGCACCAGGAAGGAACTTTACGACTCATTTCTTTCTACATCCCACTTAGCAGTACCCATTACATTCTCCAATTTAGGGATGGGGTCTGTAGCTTCAGAGCCCTGCTTGGGGTCACCCAGCGACAAAGAGGCTGAGTGGGGGGCTAGAACTGCCATCTCTCTGCCGTTGGACTCTGTGTTCATGCACAACTCACTCCTGGAACTCAGAGGTGCAAAAAGATCCACAGGCCTGGTGTCCTCACTGAATTCAAGGGGCAGTGGTGCCACCTCTGACTTGGGCTTGTCCTGTTTCTGTTGTCTGACAATGCTGTGCCTTGGCACTGAGGACTCTCCCAGTACCAGCCAGCCTTTGTCTGGGTAGGAGGAGGTTTCTCCCTGGGTACAAAGGCTCATGTAACCTCAGAGTTGAGAAGTCTCTTCTGAAGCATCTGGATGCAACCTTCTTGTGAGGTCAGGCCCATAATGCTGGAAGCCCTGGGTTCAAATCCTGCCTGTGTCTCAATTTAGAGCATGGAAAGGAGCAGTTTCTTAAAACCTTGGTTTCCTTCTTCATCAAACAGAGGCAGCATTTCTACTTTCCTCGTGGAATTGTTAGGGGGATTGACTGACGTGATTCATGCTCTCAAAAGACACTCAGTAATCCTTAGCTTTACCTGTTAAAATTAGCCCACTGGGAGCACATTGCCCCACCACACTGGGGCTCATCCATCAGACCCAGGCCAGCCCTGGGACCAGATGTCACCCAGAGCTTGTGTCCGGAACATGGACAATCCTCATTGTGGAGACTGGCAGGCAGGAGCTCCCTCAGCTGTCACCTGTTTTTGGAACAAATATTGGGGTGCCTTGTGATGGGGCTCTTTCTCCCCAAAGCAGGGAAATGAGCTGCCCTCAGTTCCATCATGACTGTCCCACTTTTCCCCCACCGTGTAATAATTGGTGCATAGCATCTTGGGCCTCCTTGGCTGCCTGCGTCTCAGAGCCTTTTTGTAGTTGGAGTTGAAAGTATTTTATGGACATCATTTTGGTTTTTGTTGGACCTATTTGTAGGATGAAGCCTGGCCACTCCCTACAAGCCAACACAAAGCCGGTGTCCCTGACCAATAGGGCAGTGCCCCAGCGCATGGCAGCCCTTCCCCTAGTGCTCAGAGCTCTCCTTTCTCACTGAGTCCCACTCACTGGTGCTTCTCTCTCTTCCTGCAGAGAGAGCCCCAGATGTCCTCTCTCTGAAGGTGTACCTTCTGTGCCTGGTTAGCTCCGTGTTATGGCAGAGAAGACAGGAATGACTGATGATGGCCTCTATTACAGCATCAGATTAAGTGGACTCCCCTTTACCCGACTTTGTGGGAGGAAAGGGGTCTCAGCAGGAAGCACAGCCCCCTCTCTCAGACAGGCTCAACTTGAGGGATGCCAAGTTTGGGGTTGGAAGGGTCAGGGGGTCACAGCTAGAGGATCCTGAGGGGTGTTGACGAGCTATGTCCAGTGCCAAAGCCACTGGTTAAGGCTCTGTCCATCCTGCAGCTTCTATGAGCAGCCAGTGTGTTTTGTAGAGGCCTCTCTTGCTCACACATGTTCAAGTGGTTCTTGCTGTTGCCACTAAAACTACAACTGGATGAACACTTGTCTGTAACCCACTGACCTGCACTGTCCTTAGAGGTTCCTCCCTGAGAGGATGGGGTTCAGCCAGGAAGGACAGGGATCAAGCTGAAATGAGTGGCCTGGCCTGCACCCCTCTGCTGGCCTGGAGCAGGGTCTGGTTGCTCTAGTTAGAATCTTGAGTTATGAAGCACTAGGGGCTGGAGTGGCTGGAGTGTGTCACCAGACAGGGCATGGGTGAGGTGTGTTCCAGGACACAAGGCAAGGAGGCTTGTGGGAGAGGACATATGAGGGGCGTTGTGCTCAGGCTCTTCCAGGCTCTGTGGTCACTCCCAATACCCTGATGGCATCACTGGTGGCTTGTCTTCCTCATGATTTCAGTTCTCATCTATAGAATCAGGGATCCCTCCTTTCCAAAGCAATGCTTCTCCTTAATAAAGAGGACATAGAGGAGCCAGCAGCGAGTCCCCCCAAAATGTGGTTAAAGTGTGTTTCAGTATTGGTGTTTATAGGAATCATTCTTAAAGAAACAGAGATTTATAGCACAAACATGCTTATCACTTATATTATGAGAGTCAAATAATTGGAAATGGCTTAGTTATTCGATGATGGGGCTGCTGAGTGCTGTCACTGAGAATGCCCACGGGGACAGCAGCGACAGTGCCTGTCCACTGTGGGGACTTATGGTAGAACAAGAGCTCAGCCCTGGAAGCTTCCCTGACCCATTCTGCCACACGTGCACGTGCACACACACACACACACACACACACACTACATTTACAGGGAAAGGCAGGGAAGAAGGACACTGTGTCTTATGGGCGATTATTTCTTGGTAGAAGGAACGTGCCTTCTTTTTTCCATATTTAAATCATTATTTACTAAATAAAGATAGTCTGGGTAAAACTTAAAGAACTATTTACCTCATTACCTAACTTATTAGCAATAAATGAGAATATTTAAGATATGATTTTAATATTTTATAATATGCCCATTAGAATAGTTTAAATGTAGACTATCCAGGAAAATGAAAGAATTGAAAGGTGTCTCATGGACCCAGACATTTCTCTTGTGCTTTCTGCTTTTCAAGGCATCCTTGTAAAAGGGAACCCTATCACAGATAATGAAAATACTTCATTTGGGGGCTTCCTGTGATCTTTGTTCATTCAGGAACATTCCTATGTAATAAAATGTTATTTGTATAAAAAATTTAAAAAATGTGAATCACTCTTGTGATCTGCAGACAGACACAGATGCCCATATTGTAGGATTCCAGGCACGTGAAAATCCAAGACGAGGTAAAGTACCAGAGACAGAGAGAAAAGCAGTGGTTTCACGGACTGGGGTTCAGGGACTGTGATAGAAATGTTGTAGAAGCAAATGGTTGTGCCAAACTCTGAATGTACTTAATGAGACCTCGATATACCATTGAAAAAGATCTGAGTAAAATTTTATGTAAACTTAAATTCTACTTTATTTAATGAACAAAATCTACTAAGGCATTACACAGGTGTATACAAAACATAAATATTATAAAGAAGGCAATGACAGGGGAGGGGAAGGCATTGGTTGGGGCTGCAGCCTGCACCAGCTAATGCTGAGGGTCTAAGGCTGGTTGCTCCACTGAGGCAGGTGGTGGTTTAGGCTCTTCAGGAACCCCAGGAGCAGGGGCAGGACCCTGCTGGACCTCCAGGTCAGGCAAAAGGATCGATGGCTCTTCCATCTCAGGAGAGTGAATTAGAGTGCTGACTACCACCTGCACTGGCCCCAACAGGGCAAGTGGTGTCACTGCTTTTCCTGAGGGGTGAGCCACAGCAGCAAGGATGGGGTGGGCCAGCTCAAGGCTCCAAAGATGCAGCAGGTGCCAGAGTGAGTGCTGGGACGAGTTCCTGAGGTAGATCAGGACCTTGCTCTGGGGCTGGTGCTGTAGCTCCAAGAAGAGAAAGTATCATCAAGCATGACTGACTTCCCTTTTGCCTTATAATAAAAGAAACTTTTCCCACCACTCAGTGTGGTCTGCATTCAAGACCCAATTCCTGGAAGGTCTCCCCAACTGAAGCCCATGGGGACAGGGATCTGAGACTCCTCACTCCACTCGGCCCAACCTGTGGCCCACACTGTTTCCTTCTCAAGCTCACATGAGCCACCCCCAGTCCTCCTTACCCCCAGGCTCTGGCTCTGTGGGCTCAAGCTGTTGCAGCTGTGAGAGCAGGAGCCGGACAAAGCACTCCAGGTCTGAGCCTGGCATATTAAGCCCCAGGTATGCCAGCAGCATATTCAGGCTGGGTAATTCTGGGGGCTGGAAAAAATCCCCAAGATATTGTCCTAGCCATGTGCTCAAGATGGAATAGATTGCCCTAGGGACAGACAGGTAGGCAGAGAAGTCAGAGGACAGGGCACCCAACCTAACCAATATTCCAGGGAAGCCCTGTGGGAAACTGGGCCCCTGGGTTTCCAGCTCCTGTCAGAGTCCAGTCCTAGTCCTGGTCCACCTGTGATCTGGCAGTCCTGCCTGAGACAGGCCTGGTCACAGAGAGCAGGCTGGCAAAAAGGCACTGTGAGTGGGAGTCCTCGATTAATGGTGTGACCATTTCAGTCCTTATCAGGGGAGCTGGACACATTCTTCGGTCTGTCTCCTTGCCCACTTGCCACGTGAATTCAACTGCATGTGCCGAGGAGGGGTGGTGTCTGGCCTCCTAATTACCCTCACTGCACACGCCACTGCTCTGTGAAGATCCAACCAAGGAGGGAACTAAGGCACTTTGTCTCTAACCAGGCCTTCCCAGGACCCTCCCAATGCCTCAAACATTACCTCCTGTACACACGTGCTGCCTTATTCACTAGGTGCCATGAGTGTGTCTTCTTCCACTGACACTCATCTTCCACAGAGTGTGGGATGTCTGCTCCCTTGGCTCTCACTGGGTCTCCTGAGAACCATCTGAGAACCCAGTGTCCAGGTTCCCGACAGAATGCTGTGTGATGGTTCCTAAATCCTCAGTTCAGGGTCCTGGAATTGGGGTAGAGATAGGGCTGGGAGAGGGCAGGGATGGAGAATGACCCTCTCAAGGGTTCAAGATGTCCTCCATTCCCCTATGCTCTCCCACAGTGCTCACACACCAACCACATCTCCCCAGGACAACTTCCCATTTTCCAGAAGAAGCTCTCAGACCTTTTCCCTAAAGCACGAATAACAGATGTGTGGTTGAAGGTCCAGCAGCCCCTCTAATTTACAGTACCTTGCTTGCCTGGTGGAGAGGGAAGGCCCTCTTTTATCAGCTAAAGCTCACTCACATGTTCCACTGCTCCTGGGCTCCGCCAACCTCATCACAGCGGGAGAAAATGCACCCGTATCTAGAGGAGGCCAGGGGACACCACATGAAATGTCCTGTGGATGCTACATCTCATCATCTGACCCCCTACTAGTCTGCAGCCCTGGGGTGCTGCCTGTTCTCTGTAGGGATCCCATTCAGCTCCTAGATAAATGCCTCTACTGAGTGGGGCTTCCTGAATGCTTGATGAATGAAAGGGCCCCAACCAGCCCATCACAGATATGTGAGTGGGCCTGGCCCCTTACTCACACCCAGGATCCCCAGAGGGAGTCTCAGAACTCCCTTTAAATGGCAAAACAGCCCAGCACAAGACCATAGTGATAGTGAAGGATGAGGCAGAGGCTTCATCATGAGTAGCAGGAGAATGCTAAAATCGCCTGACCACAGGCTCTCGAGCAGACTTTTCCACAGGAGCAGACACCCAGGTGTACTTTCCCTACCAGACCCCACTGAGTCCCTATAATAACTCTGCCCCAGGTAGGAGCAAATTGAGGCTTTGTGAAGTTTGGGGACGTGCCAAAGTATCACAACCAGGCATTGGCCAAATCACACTTGGCAGTTAGGGGCAGGGTGCTCATCTTGCAAATAGGAGGTCCAGCACATCTTGGGTGGTGGCAAAGGCTTGGTATGTACCCAGGAACAAGTAGACATACTTAAGATCTCTTCTTAGGAAGGCAGGCACCAGGTGTTTTATTTCTATCTCCAGTGTGTTGGCCCGGTTGGTCCATAGCACAGAGGTCTCGTTCCTCTTCCTGTTTGATCCATTTTTACCCTGAGGTGAATCAGAGGAGACATGAGTCAGTGCTATAGCCACCAGGAGAGCTGGGGATTGGAGGGCAGAATGAACCCCTAGATCTCAGTGACTTGTGGCAAGAGGTGGGACAAGAGGGCCCGCAGTCCTAAAAAGAATAAGGTGACTCATTTTTTCATTGGGTTAAACATAAGGCTCTTGGTTTTGGTTCAGGTCATGGTCTCAATGTCCTGAGACTGAGCTCCTCATAGGGCTGTGTACATGGGGCAGTGTCTGCTTGAGGATTCTGTCTCTCTGTTTCTCCCCACTCTCCCCCTGCCTCTCTCTCAAATCCGTCAATTGACCAATCAATTAGTAAACCTTTAAGGAAAAAAAAAATGTTCTTGGCATCTATAAAAAGAATTGAAGGAAATGATGTCTGAACTTGATAGTATCTCATGTCACTTTGTGAGCTGAATATTGATAGCACCTCTCTGCGTGAATGGCATGGATCCTGTGATTTCTGATAACATATCCCATTCTTGAGATGAGAACACAGAGATGTTTTAGGTGAGAGGGCTTAGACTATTAGGGCATGGAGGATGTAGGATGCAGTACTGTGTGTTGGTGACAGAAGGGGATCACATCAAAGTCCTGCATCGGTAAAGGGCTCAATGGCTGTGATAAATGCCTGGCCTTCAGGAATGGGGTGCAGTGCAATGAGGACCCTGTTCCTGACCCTGGAGGGGCCCCAAAGATGTGTTCCATCAAAACAAAAGGGCAGAGCAAGAGACATAGTACCATGGGCCGGAGGTCCCTTTGGATAAAAGTCTCCCAACTCACCATGATCATGTGCAAGACTTGCAGAACTTGGGGGAAGGACTGTTGGGCCAGTGGGGACACCTAGGAGCACAATTTAGGAAAATCCATAGCACAATGCAAAAGGATTCTAGATAAATGGGATGGGACATGGTTTAAAGTCTCTTTAATAATATTCCTATAAATATGTGGACGATGACTCTGCTTCTATCCAAGGCATGGGCAGGACCATCAGGGAAAGTTTGGGGAAGAGATGGGATGCATATTCATGGGAGAACAGGACTCTAGGAGCTCAGGCTGGCTTCTAGGAAGTGAGGCCCTTTGTGCTGCAGCAGTGCCCTGGGGGTCAGCTCTCCCTAGCGCCTACACTCAGGTGCACTCACCCTGAGCCAGCACTGGATTCTGTTGGCAGTGTGGGGTACCTTCTTGTCCTTCAAGGAGGTAGAGCAGGGGATCTCATAATTCGGCTTCTGCCCCGTCTCCTTTGTAGAGCTCCACAGAGGCAGTGCCCAGCAACCAGACAGAAGGCCTCAGAGCCCTGTCTGGATGGCTTTATTGGTCTTCAGATCTAGGGAACTCTATTCCAGACACACCACACCCCAGTATGCACACGCCTCCACCAAGGAGAGAAACGTGGCACAGCTTCAGGGCCTTGGATGTGCTCTGGCACAGGTAAAAGTCACCTCAGGAATCCTCTTTCCACCCTGCCCACCATGACATTGGTGTGAACAAGAAAGGATCACCAAGGTATCCACTGTGCTCAACCTCCCCCAGCCCATGGGCGGGAAACCACACATAGCCCTCTTTCCCTAAAACTTAAGAGGAAGTAATGGGGCTGCCCTTGGGTAGTTCAGAGAGGTGGGCATCGCCTAGTCTGCTCAGTATTAAGTACCTTATAGCACCTCCTGCCAAATGCCCTGAGGCATTGGGGTCGAGGTTTGAGCCAATGTCCCCAGCATGTAAAAAGCCATTCCCCTGGGGTTTCTGGGAGCCAGAGCCCCGGGAAGTAGGCAAGAAGCAAGAGAACATCTTTCCATATCAGATGTCTCCAGCCAAGTAACTCTGATACTGGACTACACTAGAATGTGGGTGCCTGGTTGCAGGGGTACCAAGTTCTGTTGGGGTCCTGTGGTCGAGGAAGTGACATCACTGCCTGGGATCCCCTACTGGAGTCCACTACTTGTTTGGCACCTACACAAATAGTGCTCTGGTCTGCCATTTCCTCATACACTTTCTGCATGCAAGGCCACATCTGTAAACAGTGACAACAACACATCCCTCTCCACAGGCCCCCAGGGAAGATCTGGGTGCAGCCAGGGCCTCAGCTTGGAAACACACCTGGTTTCAGGCACAACTCTCTATTCTTACCTGTTTTTGACTCTAGATAAGCCATTTTGCCTGACTAGAATGGTCTTCTCTGTAAAATACAGACGATTCTAGCAAGCCCTTCTACCAAATATCTACAGGCATAGGTTGGATAATATCTATGACGTTAGAGGAGTAGTGTCACATGTAGGAAATATCTCCAACCAAACTTCCTTCCTCTTATCAATTTCTTTGAATCTGCTACTAGTCAGATCACACCCCACAGTCCCGATTGGTTTGTGTGTTTTTGTGTGCACGTGCACACTCGCTCCCGTGTGCATACATGTGTTCATCAGTGCTCACATTCTGGAGTCCCAGAAGATGACAGCCCCACCTACAGAGGTGTGGGCCATAGCTTCCCAAGACCTTAGGCTTCTAATTTCCAATGCAAACCCTAAAGAAGGGACTGGAGCCTTGGCCCTTGATGGTCAGAATCCACTCGTACCCCTAGAGACTGCCTGTCCTGTGATGTAAGCCATTACCTCCTTTCCAAATGGTGTGATGTTGATAGGGGTCCATTCACTGAGTTGCCATGACCTGGCGTCCTCCTCATACAAGAACATGGAGAGATGTCTCCTATCTAGGATATCAATGATCACCCTCAGCCCAATACCATTTCCATGTCTATAGCCACTTCCTTCTAGACAACCTTTTCCAGAGCCCCAAATGAATGACTCGGTACATCCAGGACCCCACCTTTGAGGAAACTCAAAGAGCCGGGTTCATGCCTAGTAATCCTTCCTACCAGCCTGATTCTGGGCAAGGCATGGACTCTGCAGGGATCGTCACCTTCTCCCTGCAGGGGCTCTACTGGTTCCCCAACTCCTCTGTATACATCCTTTTGCAACCCCCTCCCCTGAGTGTGGTCTGAATTTAGCGATTCACTTCCATTCCACAGAACATGGCAACATGACCCAAAGACCCTGCTGAGATTTATTTATAAAAGCCCATTGCCCAGCCCCATGTTGACTCTGACACATGTTCTCTCTCAGATCCTCACACTGGAGTACAAGTACTTAGGTTGAACCATGACACAGACATATGCACGTGGCCTAGCACTGTGGGTCAACAACAGAGAGAAGAACTCGGGCCTTTGAGATGGGCTGTATCTGGCCCATGCCCCTAAGTGAGTCAGGTTCTCAGTGAAGCAGGTCCTCTCTTGGTGTTATCGAAAGCCCCAACCAGCTGAGCACTGCTGGTTACTGACCCCTTGAGACCGAGAGACAGTGTTTGTGGGTTCAGCCACTGAGTGTGGGGAAATGTGGTCGCACAGCACTGGGAGAAGGGCACTGATACTGTCAAACTGCCCTGGGCTGTGGCCCTCCTACCCTCCATCTCTGCTCTCTTCCTCAGCTTCCTCTGGCCACCCTGGCCTCCTTTCTAACCTCCACTCTGGGAACATCAAATTCTGCCTCCAATCCTCTGCTGCATGGTGCCCTCTGCAAGGCTGAATACACTCAGATTCGTGCAGGGCTGTCTCCTTTTCCTGCCACAGGAATGCTCAATGTCATCTCAGCACGGCCTTGTCACACCCCTCACCTGGAGGAGCTCAGGACTTTGGTGTAGTCACTTGTTCTCTTCCTATGGAGCAGTTGCTCTTTTCATTCACATTTTTTGTTTCTCATTTCTCCATCTTCTCCTCTAGACCCTGAGCTCATAGAAGGAGAACTGGTTGGCTGATAAGCACTGGCACCGTCTGAGTGGGCAGTGCCCAGTGGCTGAAAGAACGGGAGAGAGGATCCATCCTGACACCGACCAGCTCCATTGTTTGAGCCTCATTCATTTTGGCCATGTGCAAGTCGTTTTGTTTTCTTTTCTTTTGTTTTTTAAGTTAACTATGCCTGATGTGGGGCTCAAACTCCTAACCCTGATATCGAGTATCCTACTGACTGAGGAAGCCAGGTGCCTCTTTGGTCATTTTTAAAGGTTTTAGGCTGATAACTATTGAAGTTTACTTGGTGATTTCAACATGTTGTAGGTATATTACATTATGCTAAATTATCGAGTATCTCCCCAAATTTGGTAGCATGTCACCACAGATTTCCCCCCATGACAGTGCTGAGGGGCTTTTCGGCTTAGGAGACTGAAATCCTTTATGTGGTCTTTCAGGAACACAGAGTCCCTCCACCATGGGCCTTCTCACTCCCTGGGTTGTCATGCGCCTCTGACGCCATCAGCACAAGAGGAAATATGACAAAGAAATACACACAGGAGGGTGTTCCCAGCCAGGTCTTGAAGGCCCAAATGTACACTTTTATGCTCAATCTTTTATTTATTTTTTTAGGATTTTATTTCTTTATCAGAGGGAAAAGAGCACAAGCAGGAGGGGGAGGAGCAGAAGGAGGGGAACCAGAGAGATGCCGAGGTGAGGAGAACAGGGTGTTTCTGATATAGACCTTTGGAGGGAACAGCTTAGGCCTCACAGAGCAAGCCTCCATCAACTGGTATTCCGGGAGTAATGCGTACTCTCAGATCCCTGTGCCCATGTCCTGCCATCAGAGGAGACCTTCCGGGGATTGCGTCATGGACTCAGAGAACACTGAATGGTGGGGAAATTTTCTTTTATTTAGGAGGGACATGAAAAGTCAATCATGATGATGATACTTTTCTCTTCTTGGACCTACAGCACCAGCCCCAGAAGAAGATCCTGAACCACCTCAGAGCTACCTCTAGCTCCCAGTGTGGTGCCTGTGGCAGCCTCAGAGCTCAAGTGGCATGGGTGAGAATAAGTTGTGCAGATGATATGGCTGTGGATACAGCAGAGGGGAGGCACCTACCTAAAGGTGTCTACTGCAACGAAGTGCGTGATTGAAACACTTAGGAGTCTACTACTGTGGGGGACACTCCTAGCTTTAAAGTGTTCAAGGGGTGAAGCTGGGTGGAATCCCAGGTGTGACAGTATGATCTCAGGATCCCGGGGGTCACAAGAACAACAGGTGGGGCCCGAATGCTTCAGAGTTCCCAGACATCAGTTTAGGGAAAAATGGCTGAAAACCACGAAGCTAGATCCTGGCTTTCTGCGCCGTGTAGCCCTATCCTCTGAATCACAGCATGGTAGGGCGTTCACTTCCCTGGGAGGGGTCCAGCATAAAATAGAACCATGGCAAGACCTCCAACACCCTGCAGGTATGGTGTGGGTCTGTGCTACAGGAATCCATAGAAATTGGAGCTGGGTCTGACTGGGTGGTTCAGTTGGTTAAGCAACTGCGTTCAGCTCAGGTCATGATCCTGGAGTCCTGGGATCAAGTCCCACACCGGGCTCCCAGCTCCATGGGGAGTCGGCTTCTTACACTGGCCTTCTCCCCTCTCATTCTCTCTCACTCTCTCTCTCTCTCTCTCTCTCTCTCAAATAAATAAATAAAATCTTTAAAAACAAACAGAAAAAATGGATTTGGAACTCAGTCGTGTGCCTGAGATAAACATGCCTTTTCACTGGCAGGGTGAACACAGACCTGTGTTTGGAGTTAAAAACACTGACTGAAACTGAGGAGTTAAGACTAGTGGATTGTTGTTGTTTTTTGTTTTTTTTTTTTTTTTGTTTGTTTGTTTGTTTGTTTTTTCTTCTGTGAGGGCTCACTGAAGGGCTGGGGTGCAAATTTTCAGCTCCTGGGTAGAAAGCCAGGTGCAGTGATATTCATCTCACCCATTGGCGCTGCAAGCCTTCAGGGAGTAAAACAGCGCCATATACTGGAATCCAGAGCTGCTTACATGGAGGCCTGTTTCTGCTGCTTAGGAGAGCTGCTTTTGCACTAGTTGAAGTACACATGAGGATCAGGGCAAGAGATCCCTCCCCTAGAAGACCATCACAAACAACTCACTCCTCTCAAGTTTATTGATAATAGAGGGCTGCGAAGCTTCAGAGCTTAGGGAAAACACTAAGTAGCACTCTTTGTGCTTTTATTTTGTAGCTTTTTTTTCAGGTTTTTCTTATTTTTCATCTCTTTTTAAATAATTTTTATTAGACAGAGACAGTGTGGGTGGGTGTTGGGAAGAGGCAGAGAATCTTCAAACAGACTCCCTGCTGAGCACAGAGTCCAACTCTGGGCAGGATCCCAGGACCCAAAAGTAAAAGACCTGAACTGAAACTCAACAATTGAGCCACCTAGGCTCCCCTCCAAGAGTAGCTTTAAATGAGAAGAAATTAAAATTAGATCAATCCTAAGTATGTAATAATTAAAAGGAAGAGTAGGAGAAGGAAGAGAAACAAGAACGACAAGAGCAGAGGAAGAGTAGTCCAGGAGTAATATGAATTTTACTAAAGTGTGGCATGAGACAAAACAAGAAAGAAATTACTTTGTAAGTAGTATCTTTGTGGTATGGCCAAATGTTTTTTGTTGTTGTTGTTGTTGTTGTTGTTGTTGTTGTTTTATTCTATATGCTTGAAAAAATATCTTCCTATTTTTAAAGCATGCATGAATTATTTCAATTTTATCTTTAATGTTGAAAGAAAAGATGTTATATAATTTACTTTCTCAAATGTCTTAGGACTTCTGGCAGGAATTCTCCTCAACCACACTGCATCGCCAAGGGTCTTGGAGGTGATCCTTGACTGTGTTCTCGACCATGAACCAATAAGAGTAAGCATTCCTGCATCGTGTTTGTTTCTTTTATTGTCCTTACCACAATGATAAGTACTTACTAATTTAGTTATGTACATATTAAATGTCTTTTTCTCTCTCACTTATCAACTCCAAAAGGGAAGTCACCTTTTCTGTTTTTTTTTTTTTTAAGTTCAGAAAGCTTTTATTTTTTTTTATTTTTTATTTCTTTTCAGCGTAACAGTATTCATTGTTTTTGCACCACACCCGGTGCTCCATGCAATACGTGCCCTCCCTAATACCCACCAACCTGGTTCCCCCAACCTCCCACCCCCCCTGCCCCTTCAAAAACCCACCTTTTCTGTTTTATTCACCAATATATAATCAATTGCCTAGCATGATGACACATTAGGTAGGAACTCAATAAATACCTTGGAATGAATAAATATGTAAACCAAGAAAGTGAAATTGTATCAGAGTTTGGAAGTATAATTGAAAATCTATAAATACAAAATAAAATTTGATTTATTGGAGCAAATGGTTGCAAATTTGTCATCACAAAATGGGCCATTAGTGTCCAGATTTTTTTCTTTTTACTACACTTTCATTATTATTTTTCACTAAGATTTGCTGTTCCCCAAACTGAAAAATAGCCATATCATCTGAGAAAAGAATAACTAATTGTTTTTGACGTAAACACCAGAACCAGCACTAAGGTGAGGCAACTGATGCATCCAGAGCACACGAAGTCAGAAGATACTCATGCCTAAGTTTGCACAAGCCTCGCCCATGAGCTTTCATGACCCTGCAAGTGGGTGGCCCCTTCAATTTTGTACCCTAGGGACCTCACTTGTCTCATTTTGGTATCTCTGTTAATTTATCTATTATTTATTCTTTCTATAAACTTATCTTTGAAAGAGAAATTAGTGCATCTCCAGACTATTTCGGCTAGCCAACAATAGGTTCATGAATGTCCTTCTTTTCATACACAGATTTCTTTCCATCTCTTGACTGCCTGCTGAACCCACATAACAAAACTTCCAGATTGGTGACAACTATCTATTTCCTTTCCTCCAATCCCATACTGCTAATTGTGACCAAGCTTACTGGCTGCACTAAACATTTTTGTTATCCAGCCTTAGCTGGTGTGTAATGAGACTTGTTACTCTTTTCTTCTTCATCACTTTGTGCAGTGCAGAGATTACAAATGAGGTGTTGGATCTCAGTGCATAGACACCTTTCTTTGCCTTCAACATACTTTATGTTAACTACTTCCCAACATTTAAAATTATCAATTTTATAGGAAAATCCAGATGTACAAAATCTCAAAAATGAAAAAACACATTTTAGAAGATTTTCCTTTATTTATTTTAGAGAAAGAGGGAGAGGATGTGCATGTGCATGAGTTGGAGGAGGGGCAGAGGGAGAGGGAGAGAAATCTAAACAGACCCCATGCTGAGCAGGCAGCTCCACGTAAGTCTTGATCTCACAACCCTGAGATCATGACCTGAGCCAAAACCAAGAGTTGGATGCTTAATCAACTGAGCCATCCAGGTGCCCCATAAAACACATTTTTTTAAAAAGAAAATCTGACAAGGGTCTTTTAACACATGGCTCCAGTCATCTGGAGCTTTCTTAACATTCAACTGAAATAAATGCCTTTCTTAGAAGCTGCCCATGGGCTTACCACAGATAAAATCTCAGTTTCCAGTTAATTTCAGATATCTGAATTTTCCAATGATACCTAGCCCTCATATATGAAAACTCTATTGACAGTGGGATGGGGAGACCCCCCTTTTCTAGCAAATGTAAGTTACTTACTGCTCAACTCACTCCAGAAAACACAAGATCCCAAACATTTCCACATTAAGTTTATAGACACAAACTCGTTAGGCTAAGAAATGTCCCTTTGACATTCCAATCACCCATAGCACTGGTATTGTTCCTTTTTATTTTATTTTTAAAATTTTTTAGAAAAAATACTGTAGTATCATTAATATACTATGTTATATTAGTTTCAGGTGTACAATAGAGTGACTTGATAATTCTGTCATTACTTGATGCTTACCATGATAAATGTAGTCACCATCTGTCACCACACTGCATTGTTACAGTATTATTGAACATATTCCCTATGCTGTACTTTACATTTCTGTAACTTATTTATTTTGTAACTGAAAAAATTTTACTTCTTTATCCTCTTTATCTGTTTTTCCCATTCTACTACCCATTTTCTCTTTGGCAATCACCAGTTTGTTCTCTGTATTTAAGAGTTTGGTTTTTGTTTGTTTTTCAGATTCCACGTATAACTGAAATCGTATGGTACTATTATTTTTATAGTACTGTCACTCCTCTTAAACTTCACATGTCTTGTCTTTTAAAATCTGTACCACATGGGGATGGAGAAAGTACCAAACTTGTATCCCATGTAATGTATATATATATGTGTGTGTATACACACACACACACACACACACACACACACACAGTAGACAGGATAGAGAGGTAGATTCTGTGAATAAGAAAGTGTGAAAGTTGAGAGCTTTGGAGTTAAAAACTGAAAATCCAGAAGTGGATCCCTGGTTCAAATTTCAACATTACACATTTCTATCTTGCTGGCCAGGAGTCACACCTATAATGTCTTTACCGAAGTATTCTTCCAGCCAACAATTCTTGTTCTCTCCAGAGCATGCTTGTGTTTTTCAGTGTGGATGGGCTGATGGTTTTCTGAGTATTCAAAGTCTGATTCCTTTTTGCTTAACAACTGTTTAACAATTCCTTGTTAAAATCCTCTCTACGCTCTTGCACTCTACTATAAACTGTAACAAAACTCCAGATTGTACCCTTGACACTTTTTTTTTTTTAGAAATCTCCTCAGGTAATCATTCAAGCTCATCACAAATATGTTCTCTTTTCCAGAAAACACTAAGAACAATTCAGCCAAGTGCTTTACTTCTTTATAACAAAGATCACCTTTCCTCCAGTTTCTAATAACATTCTTCATTCCCATCAGAGACCACATGAGCATCACCTTTAAAGGTTCATACTTCTACTGACAGTCTCTTCAAGTCAATGTAGGCTTTTCTAACATGCACCTTGTAACTCTTCCAGCCTTTCCCCAACCCACTTCCATAAAGTCACTTCCATATTTGCAGGTATTTGTTACAGCAGCTCCCTACTTTTCAATGCCAAAATCTCCATTAGGTTGCTAGGATTGTGTTAACAGAATGCCAGACACCAGACTGGGTGGCTTAAACAAAGGAAATTTATTTTTTCAGAATTCTGGAAGGTGGAAGTCCAAAATTAAGGTATCAGAAGGTTCGGCTTCTCCTGAAGCCTCTCTTCCTGGCTTGGAGACCGGACCTTCTTGCTGTGTCCTCACATGGTCTTTCCCTATACAGGTCCATCCTTGGTCTCTTTTCCCATTCTTATAAGGGCATCTGACTTATTGATTAGGATTAGATTAGGATTTAATTATAACTTAATTTAAGCTACTTAATTATGATTTAATTTAACCTAATTGCTTCTTTAAAGGATTTATTTTTTTAAAAGATTTTATTTATATATTTGACAAAGAAAGATCACATTTAGGAAGAGAAACAGGAATAGAGAGAGGCGAAGCAGGCTACTTGTTGAGCAGAGAGCCAGATGCAGGACTCAATCCCAGGACCCCAAGAAAAAAAAGTGTGTGTGTGTGTGTGTGTGTGTGTGTGTGCAGATATAGATATAAATATAGATATAGATACAGATATAGATACATATAGATAGATACATATAGATAGATAGATACATATATCACATCTTTATCCATTCATCTGTTGATGGACATCTAGGTTCTTTCCATAGTTTGGCTATTGTGGACTTTGCTGCTATAAGCATTCGGGTGCACGTGACCCTCGAGATCACTACATTTCTATCATTAGGATAAATATCCAGTAGTGGGATTGCTGGGTCATAGGGTAGCTCTATTTTCAACTTTTTGAGGAAACTCCATACTGTTTTCCAGAGTGGCTGCACTAGCTTGAATTCCCACCAATAGTTTAGGAGGATTCCCCTTTCTCTACATCCTCACCAACACCTGTTGTTTCCTGACTGGTTGATTTTAGCCATTCTGACTGGTGTGAGGAGGTATCTCATTGTGGTATTGATTTGGATTTCCCTGGTCCTGAGTGGTGTTGAGAACTTTTTCATGTGTCTGTTGGCCATTTGGAGGTCTTCTTTGCAGAAATATCTGTTCAGGTCTTCTGCCCATTTCTTGAATGGAATATCTGTTCTTTGGGTGTTGAGTTTAATAAGTTCTTTATAGATTTTGGAAACTAGCCCTTTATCTGATATGTAATTTGCAAATGTCTTTTCCCATTCTGTTGGTTGTCTTTTGGTTTTGTTGACTGCTTCCTTTGCTGTGCAAAAGCTTTGGATCTTGACGAACTGCCAATAGTTCATTTTTGCCCTTGCTTGCCTTGCCTTTGGTGATGTTTCTAGGAAGAAGTTGTTGTGGCTGAGGACAAACAGGTTGCTGCCTGTGTTCTCCTCAAGGATTTTGAGGGATTCTTGTCTCACATTGAAGTCTTTCATCCATTTTGAGTCTATTTTTGTGTGTGGTGTAAGGAAATGGTCCAGTTTCATTCTTCTGCATGTGGTTGTCCAATTTTCCCAGCACCATTTATTGAGGAGACTGTCTTTTTTTCTATTGAACATTCATTCCTGCTTTGTCAAAGATTAGTTGACCATAGACTTGAGAGCCCATTACTGGGCTCTCTGCTCTCTTGCATTGATCTGTGTGTGTGTTTTTGTGCCCATACCATACTATCTTGATGATTACAGCTTTGTAATAAAGCTTGAGGTCTGGAATTGTGATGCCTTCATCTTTGGTTTTCTTTTTCAACATTCCTCTGGCTATTTGGGGTCTTTTTTTGTTCCATATAAATTTTAGGATTATTTGTTCCATTTCCTTGAAAAAAGTTGATGGTATTTTCATAGGGATTGCATTAAATGTGTAGATTGCTCTATGTAGCATAGACATTTTCACAATATTTGTTCTTCCAAGCCATGAACATGGAACATTTTTCCATTTCTTTGTGTCTTCCCCAATTTCTTTCATGAGTACTGTATAAATACAGAGTACTCAGTATTTCTGGGTACAGATACTTTGTCTCTTTGGCTCAATTTATTCCTAGGTATCTTATGGTTTTTGGTGCAATTTTAAGTGGGATCGACTCCTTAATTTCTCTTTCTTCCATCTCGTTGGTGTATAGAAATGGAACTGATTTCTGTGCATTGCTTTTATATTCTGACATTATACTGAATTCCTGTATGAGTTCTGGCAGTTTTGGAGTGGAGTCTTTTGGGTTTTCCACATAAATTATGTCATCTGCAAAGAGCGAGAGTTAGACTTCTTCTTTGCTGATTTGGATGCCTTTTATTTCTTTTTGTTGTCTGATTGGTGAGCTGGAACTTCCATGACATGACAAAGTAGAGGAAATGGACATGTGGAACAGGTGCAGAGGAAGCAGAGAAGGAAAGTTAAGTTCATATATACTTTGCTGCTTTTCTATGTTTTTAATACCATTGCATAAGAATTTTTTATCTTTTAATTGAAAAGCACAAGCAAGGTTTAGTGGTTGTGCTAGAAATAAAAATATTTATTGGAGCAAAAATGAAGCACTCCAGGAAGATGCCCACTTTTGAGGTGCAGATCTCATGACAGGACTGACTTGAGTGGAGGAGTGGGGGGAAAGAAAGTGTCATCTTCCACTCCTGTTCCATGAGACCTGAGAAAACCAGCTCCTCCCTCGGCCCAGGTCTGTGGAACTCAGACTGTTCATCCCTGAAAACCTAGAGGCTTCCCCTTCCCCTTGCATTATTTCCCAGTCCAGAGGACCTGATCCTGAAAGCTGACCTGCCTGTCACCCAGCTGAAATGATTCTGTGTGCTGACAGATCACCCCCTCAGCACAGAGCAGCAAACAGTCCCCAGTACCTTATGCATCTGACCCTTGGGCATTCTAGGGCTCAAGGTCATCTTCCAGGGCCTGAGAGGTACCCGCACACCCACGCTGCTGAGCCCCTCTTCCATCCATCACTGTGACACCTGTGGATTCCTGCTAGTTCTATAGATTCTATCACTGCTCATTAGAGCAGCCAGCCTAGGCCTTGGAGGGGCTGGAGATTGCCCATTTCTGGGGGTTTCCATCAGCCATGAGGCCAAAAACGGAGCTGCCTCTTGGCTCCCCCATGAACACTCCTCTCTCCCAAGTCAGCTAATGTAGTGCCAGTTATTTCCTTCCTGAATTGTGTGGACTTGGAATGTGTTTTGTGGAATAACCATTACACTTAATGCTGGAAGTTTACTATTTTTAAATGTAAAATCAATTAATTAACATACACTGTCTATATTAAGCAATATTAACTTCCAGTTGTTTTAAAAATGTGTTTACATAAAATAAAAAGTATTCAGATCGAAGAAAGCTCTTGAATTATTATGAAACAATTACCCTAGGGACTGCCACTGAGGTCATTCTCCCTCTCACAGAACCTTAGTGATGCAAAGTCATCATAGATTGCCTGTTAACCATCTGTCCTTACATTCTTTCAAGGCCTTTCTTGTCCTATGTTTGGTCATCCCTCTTCCAGGGGTCATGGAGTTCTTGCATAATGACTTGAATGCCAAGACTTTTATTCTATATAAATCAGGTTTTCTAGCTATAAAATCCATGGTTCACAGTGTCTTCCCTTCTGTGTCTTTCAATGCATTACTCCATTTTCTTGTGGTACAAAATACGGCATTCAGAAATGTGGATGACATTCTCATTTCCTTTCCTTTATATGTCATCTGCTCCTTTTTCCCTAGATGCCCAAGGATTTCCTTTTTTTTTTTTTACATGTTATAATTAAATTTTGCATTTCAATTTTAATTTCATTTTTCTCTCAATGATTTTACTAAACCTGCCATTTGTGATTCTGAGTCAGTGCTCAGGGTACTCTGTTAATAAATAGTTTGAAAGGATTTATTGTGTTTCCAAAGAATTCTGTATTATGACTTTTAACGTTTTTGTGTCTTTGCTTTGGTTCTCCCAGAGGCATTCCAAATATTCATTTCCTGTCCATAACTTCACATTTTGCTATTTTCTCTCAAATCTTGTAGTCTCTTTCTTAGTTTCATTTTTAGCATTTTTCTCCTCTCACCTCCCATTCTCATACAGCACTGTCTGCCGCCTTGCATTTACTACTTCACATTTCACTGAGGAAGTGATGTTTCGATGCGCTGCTGCTTCTTCCCTGAGGCCTGTACTTTCCTCACTGAGTTTTTCTAACTCTAATTTATGGTGTCATTCAATATCCTGTTTCATTTCCCTAATGCCTTTTGCTTCATTTTGGAAAAAAAGCACATGAAAGTAGATGAAGTTTGTTAGGAATTTATGCCTTCATTTTCTTCAGTGGACCTATTCTGAAGGTACTCCCTTGTCCTCTTATAGCCCTCTGCCTGGGAGTCCATAGCATTATTTTTCTGTCACTAAACTTGTTTTCTTGTATTTGTAGAAAGCAGTATGCCTTAAGCAGACCTCTAGCCTTACAGAGCTCTCTCTCTCCTATTGCTCTGAAACGCTCAAATCCATGGTGGCTTGGTTCTGGAGATTTTCTAGCTGTATCCCCCACCCCTCATTCATTGGGGTCTGCTCTCTCGCTACTTCTACTGCAACTGTCCTTTGCCATTTTGGTTCTGTTCTTTAATGTAGTGAGCAGCCTATATAACTTAGAAGGGACAACTGCCTTCATCTTCCCGAAATCTATAGCCACTCTTTTACATGGTTATCTATTTTCAGATTCATTTAACATTAAAGTGATTGTCAAATATATACATGTGTTTAAATTACTTCATTTTGGAATTTCTTCCAGGCTTATTTTTAATAAGTGATTTATTCTTATACATATTAATTTTTAGTTTTTTTTTAATTTATTCTAGTCGTGGATTTTCTTTGCTTTTTGTTTTTTATATTCAAGTCTTTTGATTTTAGAGTTGTCAATTACATTTCATTTATTTTATTTTAAAAGGTAGAGTAAATCAACTGATTTAGTTAATACAATCTTCTCTGCTAGGTTTGCCCCCCCCCCCCCAAAAAAAATAAATAAAAAAAATAAAAAAGAGTGGGGCAAGATCCCAGGACAAAGAAGCTTACGCTCTTAGGCAATCTTCCCTGTCATCCTGAGTCAGGAGGTAGATGCTCCATGATATGGGGAAAGGAGGTGGTAGATTCGGGTCATCTTAGCTTTCCAAATTCAGCATTAGATAATTGCATTTCAGGTCAGGGGAAAGACAGGTGGGGTTCTAGTATTTCCAGTGCACCACCCAAGGGAGAGCCTCCTCCAGAGTAGGGCCTCAGTGGTAGAAAGAACCCAATCTCTTGGCCACACTTGCCAGGACCTTCCCCTTGACAACAGGCAGCCAGGGTCAAGGATGAGAAAGACTGTCATCCTGCCTCTCCCAAGAGGATACTGTAACCCTTGAACTGGGAGACAAAGAGCCCTGTGTCCTTGGCTGCAGCCATCTGGAGTGGACTTTGTTTCATATTGAGCTGGGGATGGGGAAGGGAGGAAGAAGGTTGTGGTTCAAGTGTCACAGACTCCTACCGTCCTTACTAAGTAGGTTTCCTTGAATACATTTTTCTTCATTTGCTATATGTACATAGGACCATTTGTGGACCCTCTCATTTTTAAAAGTCATCTTCACCACTTTCACTGGACGGTTGGTCAAGAGACCCATGATGGAAATGATAGTCCTGGCTGGTAGTTTTGAGATCGTTTGTTATTCAGTAAATGAAAGTGAATACAATTGCAATGAGTAGAGATATTTAAAAACTAACAGACACAAGGAAATGATTAGAGGTCTATGAGAAGTTTGGCATTTACAAAGTCTGAAATCTTTGTCCATTTCTGCTTTCTCTTATATCTTCTGCTTCTTATTTCATGAGCTTTGTTTCCTTTCATTTTTTTTTTTTTGACCATATGCTGCTTTTTATTCTTGGCAAAACTAACTACAGTAATTTCCTTATACCAGGAACGACTGTACCCTCCTTTAGAGCAGCTCAGCATTTGTGTCTGCCTGGAGGCTGGAGCCCTATCAGTCACAGACCACCTCAAACCACATTCATAGCTTGATGTTGGTTGACAGATTCCTAGCTAGTCAGACTGCAAGGGCACATAGGCCTGTTCCTTTGCGGTCTCCTTTCCACTCCTTCCCAGCAGGCTCCTGAGTTTGAGGGGAACAGTGTCTCTTATCTTGTCAGGCTCCTTGGGGTCTCAGAGTAATATGTGCAGAATTCCCCATAAATTTCTTGTGATGGTTAATTTTGTATATTGACTTGGTTTATCTCATTGTGTCCATATATTTTGTCCAGCATTATTCCCAGATATTTCTGTGAGAGAGTGTTTTTTGGATGTGATTAATACTTGAAACAATGGACTTGGAGTAAAACACAAGACTTTCCATAATGTGGGTGGGCCTCACCTCATCAGTCAAAGGCCTAACTTAGAACAAAAGACTAACTGCCCCAGAGGAAGGTTATTATCCCAGCAGACCACTCCAAACTTGAACTGCAATATTTTCTCTTCCTAGGTGTCCAGCCTATGAACATTTGGACTTTGTGTTAAAATACCTGTGGGATCTTAACTTATGGAGGTGACTGCGTGATGACACAAAGATGCAAATGGCATTGAGGTATTTTTGTTATTTGCATTTCCCCAGAAGAGGGGGCATGCCACTTCACACAGGTGATGAAACACCAATCTGGTCAGCAAACAGAAGTGGGAGCGAGGTGAAAGCATAGCCCAGAGCCTTTACAGGGGTTTCCAAGGACAAAGCAAGGCGGAGCAGGGGAAACAGTCTAGGACTGGCCAGTTTGAATAATGTCAAGCATCTTTATGTATAAGGGTGGCCTTTAGTTGTCTGACTCCTACCTTTGCTGTGATTTAGAATGAGAGAACTATTGGCTTTAGTTTGTGAGAGTGAGATAAAGGAAGTGTTGAAGGTAGGGCCTTGGGATTGGTTGGTTTGGATATAAAAGGTATGTAACCAGCTGATTATTATCTCCATGAATAGAACAGCTTCTCCTGGCTTCCTTACCTTCTCATCTCCAGAAAGATGCCTCATCACCATAAAAAAAAGAAAACGAAAAACATGATTAATATAGCCTTGAATTGCAATATTAGCTCTTCCAGGGTCTGAGTCTGCCAGCCCAACCTGCAGATTTTGGATTACTACTCTCCATAATCATGAGCCAATTCCTTAAAATAAAACTAACACTCCCTCTCTCCCTCCCTCCATATAGATATATAGATATAGGCATAGATATAGGTTCTATATATTTACTTTTAGACATCCAATTGGTTCTCTGGAGAACTCTGACTAATACAGCTACCTTCCTGTGGCCTTTGCAGATGTCTGTTGAAGGCCAGGAATATCCTGGCAGCAAACAACTTTGGGAATCAGATATTCTGATTTTATTTCAAGTGCAGGCTTTCTCAGCATTTGGCCTTCTACATCCCTGCTCTCTTTCTTCCTCTGCAATACCTTTATGTAGACTTTTTTTAAAGGTTTTTTTTCCTTGTTGTTTGTTTTGTCTTGTGTGTGTTTATTGAAATTCTGGTTACTGAAAGTACAGTGTAATATTAGTTTCAGGTGTACAGTAGATTCAACACTTCAATACAACACCCTGTGGTCATCAAATAAATGCCCTCTTTAAACCATCATCTATTGAACTCATGACTCACCTGTCCTCTGGTACCATTCTATAATGGTTTGCTTGTTCTCTATAATTTTGTTTGTTCTCTATAACTGAGAGTTGGCTTTTAGGTTTGTCCTTCTATACAAGTTTTATTTATTTATTTGTTTGTTTGTTTATTTATTTTTGCTTAATCTCTATGCCTAATGTGTTTCTCAAACTCACAACCCCTAGATAAAAAGTTGTATACTCCACTAACTGAGCCAGCCAGGTGCCCCATGGAGATTATTTTAACGAATGCTTTTTTTTTTTTTTTCAACATAACAGTATTCATTGTTTTTTCACCACACCCAGTGCTCCATGCAATCCGTGCCCTCCCTAATACCCACCACCGGGTTCCCCCAACCTCCCACCCCCCCGCCCCTTCAAAACCCTCAGGTTGTTTTTCGGAGTCCACAGTCTCTCATGGTTCACCTCCCCTTCCAATTTCCCTCAACTCCCTTCTCCTCTCCATCTACCCTTGTCCTCTCTATTATTTGTTCTGCTCCACAAATAAGTGAGACCATATGATACTTGACTCTCTCTGCTTGACTTATTTCACTCAGCATCATCTCTTCCAGTCCCGTCCATGTTGCTACAAAAGTTGGGTATTTATCCTTTCTGATGGAGGCATCATACTCCATAGTGTATATGGACCACATCTTCCTTATCCATTCATCCGTTGAAGGGCACCTTGGTTCTTTCCAGAGTTTGGCGACCGTGGCCATTGCTGCTATGAACATTGGGGTACAGATGGCCCTTCTTTGCACTACATCTGTATCTTTGGGGTAAATACCCAGTAGTGCAATTGCAGGGTCATAGGGAAGCTCTATTTTAACTTCTTGAGGAATCTCCACACTGTTCTCCAAAGTGGCTGCACCAGCTTGCATTCCCACCAACAGTGTAAGAGGGTTCCCCTTTCTCCACATCCTCTCCAACACACGTTGTTTCCTGTCTTGCTAATTTTGGCCATTCTAACTGGCGTAAGGTGGTATCTCAATGTGGTTTTGATTTGAATCTCCCTGATGGCTAGTGATGATGAACATTTTTCCATGTGTCTGTTAGCCATTTGTATGTCTTCATTCATATCTTCTGCCCATTTTTTAATATGACTGTCTGTTTTGTGTGTGTTGAGTTTGAGGAGTTCTTTGTAGATCCTGGATATCAAGCTTTTGTCTGTACTGTCATTTGCAAATATCTTCTCCCATTCCGTGGGTTGCCTCTTTGTTTTGTTGACTGTTTCTTTTGCTGTGCGGAAGCTTTTGATCTTGATGAAGTCCCAAAAGTTCATTTTCGCTTTTGTTTCCTTCGCCTTTGGAGACATATCTTGAAAGAAGTTACTGTGGCTGATATCAAAGAGGTTACTGCCTATGTTCTCCTTGAGGATTCTGATGGATTCCTGTCTCACGTTGAGGTCTTTTATCCATTTCGAGTTTATCTTTGTGTACGGTGTAAGAGAATGGTCGAGTTTCATTTTTCTACATATAGCTGTCCAGTTTTCCCAGCACCATTTATTGAAGAGACTGTCTTTTTTCCACTGGATATTTTTTCCTGTTTTATCGAAGATTATTTGACCATAGAGTTGAGGTTCCATATCTGGGCTCTCTACTCTGTTCCACTGGTCTATGTGTCTGTTTTTATGCCAGTACCATGCTGTCTTGGTGATCACAGCTTTGTAGTAAAGCTTGAAATCAGGTAACATGATGCCGCCAGTGCTTTTAATTTCTTTTTTTTTTTAAGCATCAGAGTGGAATCTAGTAATTTCGACCCACCCGCCCATAGCAGATACCTCTTGTCTGTCCCTAAAGACACAGTCTCCACCCATCCCACCCCTTCTGTGGTGTGGAAGTGGGAGATAGAAAGGCCTGACAGTTATCTATGCTCTCTGGCTGGGTGAGTTCAGCCAATGGGGAGCCCCAGCTGAAGATCTGAGGAAGGGATTAGAGTGGCCCCTTTTATTTCTATGAAAACCCTATTTGTGGGGCTTCCTCAGTCAGTTGTGTCAGTCAGCTGCTAATCTCTACTTCTCATTTTCCTTCCCCTGTCCATTAGGATTAGCAGTGGTGGGGGAGGTTGGGACAGTGAGGAAGGGGGTGAAGAGGGCATGGGAGGCATGACAAAAGCTCTGTTGCTGCTGCTTATGCCAGGCTCCTGCACCAGCTTCCACTTCGTATCCCCCAACCATATCTCGCTAATTAGTTCTTTGGTAAAGAAATTGCATAAATGGTCCTACCATAAGTTTGCCAGCTCCAAAGTCGATACTTCTGTTATGTCCACAGAAAGTACCAATTGCACACCTCTTTGATGTTTTTATCCTGTTATTTACCCTATCTATGTGCAATCTAATTCAACCATTCTATTTTTCATATGCAATATTTTGACTTGGTTCTTTCCTATAGTTTCTTTGGGTCTTATTGCTACTGATATTTTCCTATATCCAGAAGGATAGATTTATTCTGTTTATTAATTTTCTGGAGTCTGTCTACTCCAATAATTCTATTTCAAATGATATTTAACATTCATTCTGTTGGATTTCTTATGTGGTCATTGTACATCGCAGGTGTATAGTAATTCTTGCATGTGTGCTCGTATTCCCCATGGGTTAGCAGCTACTCTGTCACTGGTACTGTGCACTGGAGAAGGACAGAAGTCCTGATGAATTCAGAGGGAAGTGAGGGTGAGCCCAGAGCAGATGGACTCAGGCACCACAAAGCCAGTCTTAACCTCTCCTCCTTACTGCCACCTGCCATGCATCTCCTATGGCAAGTGACTCAACCTTAAAGGTCTTAGAAGAAATTACAGAGGAAAGACCAAGTCTCTTCAGGTAGTACTCACCCTGCAAGGGGGGGGGTAGAATGGAGCACAGGGGGCACATTCTCAAGATGGTTGTTTGTACCTACACACTAGTTGACATGGCCACCCTGCAACATACTGGCACCTGAAAAATATTAGGCAGCATTTGTCACAGAGAGCAGAGTAGTTGAAAAGACTTCTTCAAGCCCATCATCTTGCCACCCTACCCTCTTCCCCAAACTACAGGCCACTTCAGGATTGCCTTTAGTTCCACCAGGTTTCCTCAATGACTCTACATTTTCTTCTAACCTCCTCTGCTCACCCACCATTTCTCTGGGGATGTGAGCCAGCAGCCCATGGGGAGCTCCTGATGGCAGGTCTGGTGAAAACCACTGCAGTGGCACTCTCAGCCTGTTCCCCAGATGCAGACTCACAGGCCCTGCAGAACTGCTCTGCACCCTGACATCAGTCTTGTTACTTAGGATCTTTCCTTGCCACTGACCAGGGCTACATTTGGGACAGTCAGCCCAAACCTCTCATTATACTTCTCACAGGTAGCCAGAGAAAGGGAAACACACAGGGCCTTGAGGTGCCTGAGAATGGCCTGCATTAGAGGGAAGACCTCTGAGCTCCTTGAGGAGATCTGGGTTGGAATTTGTGTCCTACTATTTACTACCCCCATGACCTGAGACAAGTTAATTGACCAAGCTAAGCCTCAGGTTCAGATCTGTAAAAAGACATCAGGCCTGGATAATAATATGGAGCATTGAAGCTTGCTGTGGGTAACAGGGTAACAGGCTGAGGTGGAGCTGTGCTCTGGCAGATCTGCAGAGTGGACGGGAAATGAATTCGTATCTGAGCTAGGGGGTTCTAACACTTCATGGAGGAACAAGTAGTCATCCACTCCATGCTTCACACAGAAACATACCTATTGTCAGACAAAACAGAAGTCTCTGTTTGAGAGAAATCCAATACAGAGTTGAGGAACGTGGCTGGTCCAGGGGCAGCAGGTGGCTAGTGCTCCAAATCTGAACCAAGTGCTGACTCCTACCTCAGGGCTCAGCAACCTGGGCATGGAGCCCCATAACTGCGTCTACCTGCAGGGAGGGAATTTTTTTTTTTTTTCTCACTTCCAGATACTGCTGAGCTGGGAAGGAAGCATCCGCATGAGTAGCAGAGGTCTTACTCCGGTTACATGTTGGTGATCATGTGCATGCGACTTAACCTGTTCTCATCAGCTGGTGAGAGTCTAGTCTGAGGGGCAAGAGTGGAAGGAATTTGCACAGAACACCTGATGGTACATTGAATCAGTGGGTTTGCAATGGTTGGGGGATTCTTCCTGATCAGCAAGTATTCAGGTTGTTGGCCTGTGTTTGTGAGACCCTGCTGAGCTTTCTGCTAAGTAGTTAATAAGTTTCTGTGACCCAGGTATGTTTGTAGGGGGCAGCTCAGGACATGGCTTTGGGCTCAGTGCAGACCCGGCAAGTACAGGGTCAACCAACACAAGTTATGTCATAACACAAGTTATGTCGGATTCCTGGGGGTGGTAGGCTGGGCCTTGAGAGACTGGAGAAAGACAGAGCTGTGGGTACAAGGGGAATAGACTGAGGGCTAACTTCTGAAGGTTTGAGTAGAGCTCTGGAGGGAAGCTGACCCGAGAATTTATACATTAACCTGTGGCCAGGGCCCTTCACAATCTACTTCCAAAGAAGCAGAGACTCTCAGTGCTGGAATGAAACAGCGGGGCACATCGAACCATACACCTTCATTTAGGAGAGAAGACTTGGCTTCCTTCTAATATATAAGAGGGGGAATGTTGGATGATATGGTCATTCTTTTTTTTTTTTTAAGATTTTATTTATTTATTTAAGAGAGAGACAGTGAGAGAGAGCATGAGAGGGGAGAAGGTCAGAGGGAGAAGCATACTCCCCATGGAGATGGGAGCCCAATGCGGGACTCGATCCTGGGACTCTGGGATCATGACCTGAGCCAAAGGCAGTTGCTTAATCAACTGAGCCATCCAGGTGCCCATGATATGGTCGTTCTATTTCTAATTTTTTTTGAAGTATTTTCTACCCCCAACGTGGGGCTCAACCTCATGAACCTGAGATGAAGAGTCACTATTCTGAGCCAGCCAGGTGCCCCTATGTGGATTTTTTTTTTGAGAAAACTTGATACTATTTTCCATAGTGACTGCACCCATTTACAGTCCCACCAAGAGAGCACAGTTCCCTCTCCTCCACAATTTGGCCAACGCTTGTTATTTCTGGTCTTCTGGATATTAACCATTCTGACAAGTGTCAGGTGACATCGCTTTGGGCTTTGATTTGCATTTCCCTGATGATGAGTGGTGGTAAACATCTCTTCTTGTATTTGTTGGCTGTCTGTGTGTTTTCTTTGGAAAAATATTTTGAACTCTGCTGATTTTGTAACTGCTATTTGTTTTTGAGTTATCGAGTTGTGCGAGTTCTTTAATATTTTGGATATGAAACCTTTATCAGTTAGGTAGTTTGCAAATACTTTCTCTCTTCAGTATGTTGTCTTTTCGATGTGTTGATGATTGGAGGTTTTCTTTGCTGTGCAGAAGGCTTTTAGTTTGATGTAGTCTCAGCTGTTTACTTTTTATTATACCCTTTGCTTCTGATATCAAATTCAAAATATCAGAGTCAAGAATGATCTCAGGTGCCTGGGTGGCTCAGGTGGTTAAGAAACTTCCTTGAGCTCAGGTCATGATACTGGAGTCCCAGGATCAAGTTCCCTATTGGGGTCCCTGCTCAGTGGGGAGTCTGCTTCTTGATCTTACCCTCTACCATCTCATACTCTCTTCTTTCACATTCTCTCTCTCAAATAAACAAATAAAATCTTAAAAAAGAATGATTTCAAGAAACATTCTTCCAAAAATATTGGGTTAAGGGGGTTAAGTGAATAGATCTATTCTGACACCTCTGTGCTCCATAGTTTTAAAAGGTTCTTGACTGGCTCAGTCAGCACAGCATCTATCTCTTGATCTCAGAATCTTGAGTTCAAATTTTGGTCATGGAGATTATTTAAAAAAAAAAAAAGGTGGGGGTGTTAATAACATTCTGTCCAGTTTTCATCTAGGTATTTTATGGGTGTAGCTGTTTTGTTGAAGTCTTTGTCACATGTTGACTCTGTTGTTGTGGATGGGGTTGGACAGACATTCAGTTGCATTGCTTTACTTGAGGTTGCCCGGTGTTTCCAAAGCCACTTATTGTGGAGACTGTTGCTTCCCTATTTTATATTCTTGGAGCTGTTGTTGGAAATGAATTGACTACATATGTGTCAGTTTCTTTCTGGGATTTGTACTATGTTCCATTCATCTGTGTGTCTGTCTGTATATCAATACTATACCATTTTGATTTCTACAGCTTTGTAATACACGTTGAATTCAGAAAGCATGACACCTCCAGTTTTGTTCTTTCTCCAGATGGCTTTGGCTATTCAAGGCCTTCTATGGTATTATTCACTTTGCATGATTGCTGTTCTTATTTCTGGAAATGCCATTAAATGCTGATGGGGTTTGAACAGAATGTTTAGATTGCTTTTTGCAGTGTGTACTTTTGGATTACATATATTCTTGGGATCCATTAGTACGGGATGTCTAAAGACTTCATTCTTTCTTCTTCAAATTCTTTAATGATTTATGGTTTTCAATATACAGGTCTTTCCCTTATTGATGAAAATACTTCATAAGTATTTTATTCTTTTTAAGTGATTATCAATTAAGCATTCTTTTCTTTCTCTCAGTGATAACTTGTTATTCATGTATACACATAAAACTCATTTTCGTATATTGAATCTGTGTCCTTAAGCTTGACTTAATCCATCTGTTAGTTCTATGAGGATTTTTGTAGAGTCATTTTGGGTTCCATATATCATATCATGTTCTCCTATTAAGTAAAAAATTAACTGGGAATATATGTTGGTGTCATCTAACTTGGAAAAAGGAATACAGGTATGCTGAGATATTGTTTACAAATTGTCTAAAATGTTTTGTGGTTAATGTAAGCAAAGGAATCCATAAATGTGGCTTGTTTCTATTTACTGCTTTCTTTCAACTGGATATACAGTCTAAGCTGTGGCTTAGACCAGTTATTGCCCCACACTTTCCCACCCTACAAGCTGTGCCTCTTGGGAGGCATCCACCATTCTCTCTACTTCCTGTCCTTTGACCCAGGGCCTGACTCAGCTGCTCAGAAAATACCTCTCAAAAAAGTGCCCTTGGGAAGAAGCCTATTTTTTCATAGATTTCCTAGAAGACATCTCCCAAAACATTGAATTTTACAGAATTGTTTTTGATCTCTCTGGGGTCCTTGAAGATGTTGAATGTGGCTTGTTTTGCAGACAGGTCAGGGAGCCCTGCGGTACTCCTGCAATGTCTCCTGTGGCCACCAGAGGGGTGTGTGTGCTCTTATGGAAGACATGGCTCCACCTCTGCAGAAGGTAGAAGTTAGCCTCCTTTAGGACTTACCTCACAATCTTAGACAACTGCTTCAAGGATTATTTACTGTAAAGATTCTTTGGGATCTACTGACAATTCCCTGCAAGTGACAACCTAAGATACTGGAGCGACTAAACGGTGTCCCTTCTTGCACATGCAGATACATAAAGTTATAAATGACTGAATGAAGGTGGACCCTCCCCTCACATGAGACACAAAATGAGCCCCAAATGGGTCACAGACCTAAATTTAAGATCTAAAACTATAAACCTCAGAGAAGAACGCCTGAGAAAAAATATTCCTGACCTTAGATTTAGCATCAGTTTCTTAAGGATGACGCCAGAATCAACAAGTGGAAGAACAGAAACGTGGGTAAATCTGTCACCAACGCCACTGCCTTTCCTCTGGGTTCCCCACGTGCTCCCAGGCACCAGGTAGGAACTGTAGGAGTCATTTCTTTCTACATCCTACTTAGCTGTACCCATTACATTCTCCAATTTAGGGTTGGGGTCTGTAGCTTCAGAGCCCTGCCTGGGGTCACCCAGCTTCAAAGAGGCTGAGTAGGGGCTGGAACTTTTGTCTCTCTGCCACTGGACTCTGTGCTCCATTCACACGGTCCCCACATGGAACTCAGAGTTGTGCAAAGCTCCACATACAAACACCCAGGCCTGGAGACCTCACTGAACTCAGGGGGCAGTGGTACCACTCTGGAGCTTGGCCTGGGTCTGTTGTCTGACAACGGCAGGTCATGGCACTGAGGACTCTTCCAGTTCCATCCAGCCTTTGTCTGGGCAGGATGAGGTTTCTCCCTGGGTACCAGGCACAACAGTTCGTGTAAACTCAGAGTCAAGAATTCCCTTCTGAAGCATCTGGAATGCAGCCTTCCTGTCAGGTGGGGCCAACAAGGGTAGGCAAGGCCTGGGTTCAAATCCTGCCTCTGCCTCACTGTGGAGTATGGAGAGGGGCAGTTTCATAAAGCCTTGGTTTCCTTATTCGTCAAACAGGGACAGCACTTCTACCTTCCTCATGGAATTGGTACAGAGATTGACTGACACGATTCATGTTCTCAAAGGACACTCAGTCATCCCTAGCCCTACCTGCTTAGATTACCCACTGTGAGCCCACTGCTGCCATGGGCTCTGGGCCTCTACCTTACTCTGTCCCTTCTGCCTGGCAAGCCTGACTCCCCCTGACTCAGTTGTCTTTCCAGAAAGCCTTCATCCCCTCCAGTATGGGTGACCTGTCCCTCAGCTGGGATCCCACAACACTGGTCCTCATCCATCAGACCCAGGCCAGCTGTGGGTAAGGATCTCACCCAGAGCTTATATCCTGCACATGGACAATACTCGGTTGGAGACTGTCAGTCTGGAGCTTCCTAAATTGTCATCTGTTTTTGGAACAGATGCTGGGGTGCCTTGTGATGGGGCTCTTTCCCTCCAAAGCAGGCAAATAAGCTGCCCTCACTTCCATTACGACTGTCTCCTACCTCACTCTATCGTATAATCATTGGTACATAGCATCTCAGGCTTCCTTGCTTGCCAGGATACCAGAACCTTTTGATGGTCAGAGTTGAAAGTATTTTCTGGAGGTGAATTGGTTTTTGATGGACCTGTTGGTAGGATGAAGCCTGACCACTCCCTACAAACCTACACAGAGCCTGTGCCCCTGACCAATAGGGCAGTGCCCCAGCCCATGGCAGCCCTTCCCCTAGTGCTCAGAGCTCTCTTTTCTCACTGAGTCCCCATTCACTGGTGTTTCTCTCTCTTCCTGCAGCGAGAGCCCCAGATGTCCTCTCTCTGAAGATGTACCTTCTGTGCCTGGTTAGCTCCATCTTGTGGCAGAGAAGACAGGGATTACTACCATGGCTTCTCCAGCAGCTTCAGATTACATGGACGCCCCTTACACAACATTGTGGGAAGAAAGGGACCTCCCCCTTCTTCTCACATGGTGTTTTGAGCTGGAAGCACAGCCTCCTCTCTCACACAAGCTGAATTTGAGGGATACCAAGGTTGGGGCAGGCAGGGGTACGGGGCCATGGCTAGGGGAGCCCGAGGGCTGTGGACAAACTATATCCAGTGCCAAAATCCTTGGTAGATGTTCTCTCCATCCTGCAGTCCATGAGAAGCCAATGTGCTTTGTAAGGGCCTCTCTTGTTCACACAGTTTCAAGTGGCTTTTGTTGTTGCCCCTAAAACTATATCTGGATGAACACAAGTCTAACTCACTGACCTGCGCTGTCCTTAGAGGTTCTTCCCTCAGAGAATGTGGTCCAGCCAGGAAATACAGGGAGAAACCTAATAGGAGTGACCTGGTCTTCACTCCTCTACTGGCCTGGAGCAGGGTGTGGTTGCTCAAGTTAGAATCTGAGTTAAAGAACACAAGGGGCTGGAGTGGCTGGAGTGTATCACTGGACAGGGCCTGCGTGGTGTGTGTTCCAGGACACGGGGCAGGGATGCTTGTGGGGGATGACACATGAGGGGGGTGTGGAAAAGCTCCTCCCTGCTCTATGGGCACTCCCACTACCAATGGACTCACTGCTGGCTTCTCCTCCTTATGGTTTCAGGTCTCATCTATATACTCCGGATTCCTCCTTTCCCAGGGAAGGCTGTCACTGGATAAAGAGAGCGTAGATAGAGGAGCCTGCAGCATGTCCTCCAAAAATGTGGTTAAAGTGTGTTACAGAAATGGTGCTTATAGGAATCAGACATGAAGAACAGAGATTTGTGATACAGATGTACTTATTACTTTAATGATGTGAGTCAAATAATTGGAAATGGCTCAGTTCAACAGATGGTGTTTTGAGTGCTGTCACTGAGAATGTCCAAGGGGACAGCAGCGACCGTGCCTATCCACTGTAGGGACATCAGGTAGAACAAGAGCCCAACCCTAAACTCTCCCTGCTGCGCCCCCCCCCCCGTCTTTGCACACACACATGCGTGCAAACAAGCACACACTAAATCCAGAGTGAAGAGCATGGAAACTGGACACCATCCATTATGGGTGATTATTTCATGGAAGAATTAACGTGTCTTCATTTATTCATATTTAAATCATTATTTTACTACATAAATATTGTCTGCCTAAACCTAAAAAACTATTTATTTCCTGACTTGTTAGTAAAAAATGGGAAGATTTAAGATGTAATGTTAATATTTTTATAGTATGCCCACTAAAATAGTTTAAACATGCCCTATGCAGGAAAATGAAATAATTTAAAGGTGTCTCATGGACCCAGACATTTCCCTGGTTTCTGCTTTTCAAGGTGTCCTTATGAAAGGGAATACAATTCCAGATAATGAAAGTAGTTCATTTTGGGGCTTCCCATGATCATTGCTGTTTCAGAAACATTAGGTGTAATAAAATGCTTTTTTAATAAGAAATTGAAAAAAAAAGATTTTTGTATCTTTCCTATGTTCTGTAGCCAGACAGAGAAGGCCATAACATAGGATACCAGGCACATGAAAATCCCAGATGAAGTAAAGTACCGAAGACAGAGAGAAAAGCAGTGGTTGCCGGGACCAGGGTGAGGGAATGAGCAGTGAGTGATCCATAGCCTGGGTTTCTCTGTGATGGAAATATTCCTCAAGTAAATGGTTGTGCAACACTCTTAAAGTGCTTAATGGCACCTCCATATACCACTGAAAAGGATCAGAGTAAAATTTTATTTAAACTCAAATTCTACTTTATTTAATGAACAAAATCCATTCAGCCATTATACAAGTGTATACAAAACACAAAAATTACAAAGAGAGCAATGACAGAGGAGGGGAAACCATCCTTGGGGTTCCAGCCAGAAAGAGCTGCTGGCTGGGGGCTGAGGGTGGTTGTTTCACTGAGACAGGTGCTGGCTCAAGCCCTTCTCGACCTCAATAGCAGGGGCTAGACCCTGCTGGACCTCAGGTCAGGAAAAAGAGCTGGTGGCTCTTCCATCTCAGAAGAGCGAATTAGAGCCCTGACTACCACCTGCACTGGTCCCGACAGGGCAGGTGGCGTCACCACTCTTCTTAACCTGTGAGCTCCAGCACCAGGGAGGGTTGGGGCCACCTTTGTCTCCAAAGATACAGCGGATGCCAGAGTGTGAGTTGGGGTGAGTTCCTGATGTCGGATGTTGCTCTGGGCCTGCTGCTGTAGCTCCATGAAGAAAAAGTATCATCAGCATGACTGAATTCCCATGTCCCTGCTAAATAAAGGAAACTTTCCCCACCACTCAATGTTGCCTGCATGCAAGAACCAATCCCTGTGAAGTCTCCATGACTGAAGACCACCGGGACGGGGATCTGAGACTATTTCCTGCTCTCCGGCCGACTGCGCTCTATGGAGGCTTGCTCAGTGTGGCCCACCCTGTCCCCCCCTCAGGCCCACATCAGTCGCCACCAGTCCTTCTCACCCGCAGCTTCTGGCTCTGTGGGCTCAAAGTGTTGCAACTGTGTGAGCGGAAGCTGGGCACGGCGCTCCGGGTCTGAGCCTGGCATAGAGCCCATGTATGCCAGCAGCATATTCAGGCTGGGAAAATCTGGGGGCTGTAAAAATGTTCAGGATATTTTTCTAGCCATGTGTTCAAGATGGAGGAGATGGCCCCGGGGATAGACTGTTAGGAAGAGGAATCAGAGGACGCGGCACCCTCCCAAATGAATATCCCAGGGAACCCTGTGGGAACCTGGGTCATTGGGCATCCAGCTTCCATCCGAGACCAGTCCTATTCCTTGTCTACATGTGATCTGGCAATCCTGCCTGAGACAGGCCTGGTTACAGACAACAGGCTGGCGAGAGCCTCAATGAGTGGCAGATCTTGACGAATGGTGGGACCATTTCTGTCCTTCATGGCAGATCTGGACACACTCCTCAGTCTGTCTTCTTGTGCACTTGCCACTTGAACTAAACTGCATTTGTCCAGGAAGGGGTGGTGTCTGGCCTCTTAATTACCTTGGTTGCACACGCTACTGCTCTCTGAAGATCCAACCAAGGAGGGAGCAAAGGGATTCTGTCTCTAGCCAGGCCTTCCCAGGACCCTCCCAATGCTTCAAAAGTTACCTCCTGTGCCATGTGCTTCCTTATTCACTAGGTGTCATGAGAGGGTCTCCTTCCACTGACACTCATCTCCCACAGGGTTTGGAATATCCGGTGCCTATCCTCTCACTGTCTTCTGAGCACCCTCTGAGCACCCAGTGACCAGGTTCCACAGACCCTCTTCTAGGTCCCAGGATTGGGATAGAGACACAGGTGGGAGGGTGCGGTGATGGGGAACGACTCTCTTAGGGGCTAAAGCTGTCCTCCCTTCCCCTCTGCTCTCTCACAGTACCCACACCCACAGCTCCCCCAGGCCCCTTCCTTTCTCCAGAAGAAACTCTCAGACCTTCACTCTTAAGGAGGAATCACAGATGTGTGTGATGAGGATCCAAGAATCCCTCCAACTCCCAGTCCCCTTGCTGCTCTGGTGGAGAGGGAAGGCCCTCCTGCGTCAGCCGAAGATCACTCAGGTTTCACTGCTCCTGGGCTCCGCCAACCTCATCACAGCTGGAGGAAATGCACCCATATCTAGAGGAGGCCAGGGGGCATCACATGAAATGTCCTGTCGATGCTACCTCTCACTGCGCCCAATATCACTGTCTGACTCCCTGACCACTCTGGAGACCTGGGCTGCTGTCTGCTCTGCCCAGGGATCGCGGTCAAGTCCTAGAGAAGCACCTACACCTAGCGGGGCTTCCTGAATATTTGCTGAATGAAAGGGCCCCAACCAGCCTGTCACAGGTATCTGAGTGGGCCTGGGAACACCTCTGAACCCCAGGGATCCCAGCTTTCACCCAGACACAGACCCCAAATGGAGTCTCGGATCTCTCTTTCAAATGGCAAAACAGCCCAACTCAAGATCATAGTGATAGTCAGGGATGTGGCAGAGGCTTCGTCATGGCAAGCAGGACAATAATAAATGAGTACAACCACAGGCTCTCTAGCAGACCTTTGCACAGGCCCAGGCACCCAGGTGCACTTTCCTTTCAAGACTTCGTGAGTCCCTAATGTAACTCTGGCCCAGTCAGAGGAGCAAACTGAGGCTCAGGAAGTTTGGGGACATTTCCATGACTCACAGCAAGTGGTGGCCAAATCCAACCGGGCCGTTAGGGACAGGGTGCTCACCTTGCAAACAGGAAGTCCAGCACCTCCTGGGTAGTGGCAATGGCTCGTTATGTGCCCGGGAACATGTAGGCATAGCTGAGGTCTCTTCCTAGGAAATTAGGCATCAGATGTTGTATTTGCTTCTTTAGCAGGTTGGCCCGGTTTGTCCATAGCACGCAGGTCTCACTCCTCCTCATCAGTGATCCATATTTCGCCTGATGTGAAACAGAAGAGACATGAGTCAGTTCTGTAGCCACCAGGAGGGTTAGGGGTTGGAGCACAGATTGAAACCCCAAGATGCCAGTGGCTTATGGCAAGAGGTGGGACAAGAGGTCCCACAGTCATAAAAACACTCAGGTGACTGGGTGGTTCCTTGGCTTAATCCTAGGAGTCATGGTTTTGGCTCAGGTCATCATCTCAATTTCTCGAGATGGAGCTCCTTGTAGGGCTGTGTACTTAGGGGAAGAGTTGGCTTGAGGATACTGTCTCCCCCTCTGCTTCTCCCCACTCTCCCCCTGCCTCTCTCAAATAAGTCAATCAACCAATCAATTAACAAATCTTTAAGGAAAAAGAAAAACCTTTCTTGGTAGACATACAAAGAATTGAAGTCGGTGAAGTCTGACCTTGATAGTATCTCAGGTCAGATTGTGAACTGAGTATTGATAACAACCCCCTGCATGAACAGCATCAATCCTGTGGTTTCTGATAACAGATTCCATTCTTGAGATGAGAACACAGAGACATTTTCTTAAGTGAGACAGCTCAGGATATTATGGCATGTAGGATGTTTAGTGTAGCACTATGATTTAGCAACAAAAGAGAATCACATCAAAGTCCTGCATCATTGAAGGGCTCAGTGGCTGTGACAAATGACTGGCCTTCTGCAGTGTTGTGCAGCAGAATGAAGCCCCTGACCCTGACCCTGGAGGGTCCCCAAGGATGTGTTTCCTCAAAACCAAAAGGCAGAGCAAGAGGCATAGTACCACTGGCAACATGTCCCTTTGAGTAAAAGTCTCCCAACTCACCATGATCATGTGCAAGACTTGCAGAACTTGGGCAGGACTGTCAGGTCAGTGGGGACACCTGGGAGCACAAGGATTCTAGATAAATGGCGTGAGACATAGTTTAAAGTCTCTTTTCTGATATTATTACAAATATGTGGACAATGACTCTACATCTGGCCAAGGTAGGGGCAGGGCAATGAGGGCAGGTTTGAAAAGGAGGTGGTGATGCAGATTCATGTGGGTTCAGGACTGTAGGAGGGAGCCCACAGCAGTACTAGGCTGGCTTCTGGGACGTGGGTCCCTTTCTGCTCCACTGGGACCCTGGGGGATGGATGTCCCCAGCACCTGTACTCACCCTGAGCCAGCGCTGGACTCTGTTGGCATTTGGGGGCACCTTTTTTCCTTCAAGGAGGTAGAGCAGAGGATCTCAACATTCAGCTCCTGCCCAGTCTCCTGTGTGGAGCTCTGTAAAGACAGTGCCCAGCAACCAGGCAAGAGGCCTCAGAGCCCTATCTGGCTGCCTTTGCTGGTCCTCAGACCCAGGCCACTCCATTCCAGACACACCACACCCCAGTATGCACACAGATCCACCAAGAAGAGAAATGTGACATAGCTTCAGGGCCTTGGATGAGCTCTGAGAGAGGTAAGATGCACCTCAGGAATCCTTTCCACCCTGCCCACGATGACACTGGTGTGAACATAAAGGGATCACCAGGGTATCCACTGTCTTGCAACCCCCTCCATCCCAGTGGCAGGAACCCCACATATCCCTCTTTGCCAGAAATTTCAGAGGAGAGGACGAGGCTGCCCTGGGATGGCTCAGAGGTGTGGCTTGGCCTAGCATAAGCTGTTCTGTATTACCTTATCGAACCTCCTGCCAAATGCCCTGAGGCTTTGCCCATGAGGTTTGAGCCAATATCTGCAGCATGTGAAAAAGTCATTCCCCTGGGTCTTCTGGGAGCCAGAGTCCTGGGAAGTAGGCAAACAGCAGGAGAACATCTTTCAACATTGGATGTCTCTAGCCAAGTAACCGTACTACACTAGAATGTGGAAGCCTGTTTGCGGGGGTACCAAATTCTGTTGGGGTCTGCAGTCAAGGAAGTAACTTCACTGCCTGAGATCCCCTACCCAAGTCCACTCCTGGATTGACACCAAACGGTGCTCAGAGTTTCCATCTGCTCATCCCCATTCTGCATGCAAGGCCACATCTGTACACAGTGACACCAACACACCCCTCTCCACAGGCCCCTAAGGAAGGTCTGGGAGCAGCCAGGGCCCCAGCTTGGAAACACGTGTCTTCAGGAACAGCTCTCCAATCTTACCTGTTTGTGTCCCTGGATAAGACATTATCCCTGTCAGGGGTGGTCTGCATCTTGTCTGTACAATACAGAAGATTCTAGCATGTACTTCCTCCAGATGTCCATAGGCATTTGTGGGATAGTATCTGTGATAACGGAGGAATGGTGTCACATGTAAAAAATAGCTCCAACCATATTTTCTTCCTCTTCTTATCTTCTCTGGGTCTGCTATTGGTCAGATCTCACTCTACAGTTCCTACTGATGTGTGTGTGTGTGTGTGTGTGTGTGTGTGCATGTGCGCACGCGCACCCTCTCTCATGTGTGTACACATGTGTTCATCAGTGCTCAAATTCTGGAGTCCCAGAAGATGGCAGCCTCACCTGCAGAGGAGTGGATACTAGCTTCCCAAGATCATATACTTTCTAATTTTAAAAGCAAGAAGGGATTGGAGCCTTGGCCTCTGAAGTTCAGAATTCACCCCTATGCCTAGAGACTGCATACCCTGTACTACGAGCCATTAACTTCTTTCCATTAGGTGTGATGTGGATAGGGTTCCACTCAGTGTGTTGCCATGAGCTGGGCTGCCCCTCAGACAAGAACTTGCTGGAATGCCTCTTATCTCGTATATCAAGGCTCACACTCACCCTTATACCATCTCCATGTCTGTAGCAACTTCATTCAACACAACTTTTCCCAGAGCCCTCCGGTGAATGGCTACATGCATCCAGGGTCCCTACTTTGAGGACACTCAAAGAGCTGGGTTCATGCCTGTTTCAGCCTTTTTACCATTCTGGGAAATGCCCTAACCCTGTTGAGGTCTTCACCTTCTCCTCTCAGTAGTTTCCGGAAATCCCATATCCTGTTTATACATCTTTGTGTAACCCTGTCACCTGGAGTGTGGTCTGGACTTAGTGATTCCTACCATTCCACAGGACATGGCTACATGACCCACAAGCCCCCTCTGAGATTTAGTTATAAAAGCTCATTGCACAGTCCCATGCTGACTCTGACCCCTATTCTCACTCAGATCTTCACTCAGGAGTACAAGCCCCTATGTTGAACCATGACCCAGACATGTGCACATTACATCCCAGTGAGGGCCAACAACAGACAGAAGAACTCAGGCCTTTGAGACGGACTGAATCTTGCCAACAACCCTAAGTGAGCTCAGGTTCTGAGTCAGGTCGTGCCTTGGTGTTTTCAACAACCCCAAAGTACTGAGAAGCTCTGGCGGGAGCCTCTAGCTGGGCCCTCATGGATTCCTGATCCTCTAAGACTGTGTGAAATTGTTTGTTGGTTAAGCCACTGAGTGTGGGGTCATGTGGTCACACAGAACTACGAGCGGGTACTGATACTGTCCACCTGCCCCAGGCCTTGGCCCTCCTCCCCTTCCTCCCTGCTCCTCTCTTCAGCTTCTGTCAATCCCCTGCCAATCCCCTTATTTCTAACTCCACTGCAGGAATGACATATTGTTTCCAATCCTCTGCACCATGGTACCCTCTGCCAGGCTAAATATACTCTGATTTGTGCAGGGCTGTCTCCTTCTTTTCCTGCCACAGGAATTCTCAATCTCATCTCAGCACAGCCTTCTCACACCCCTCACCTGGTGGAGCTCAGGGCCCAGTTATAGTCCCTTGTTCTTTCCTTATGGGGCAAATGCTCTTTTCATTCACCTTTTTGGTTCATGTTTTTCCATCTTCCCCTCTAGACCCTGAGCTCCTAGAGAGAGAAACTGGTTGCCTGATAAACACTGGCACCATCTGAGTGCTCAGGGCCCAGTGGCTAAATGAACAGCCTAGAGGATCCAGCCCGCCTTGACCAGCTCCATTGCCGAAGACTATTTGATTCTCATCATGTGTAAGACCTTTTTTCCCCCTGCCCTAAGGAAACTCTATGTTCCATGTTGGGCTCAAACTCATGACCCTAAGATCAAGTACCACATGCCCTACTGGCTGAGGAAGCCGGGTGCTTCTCTGGTCATATTTTATAGGTTCTAGGCTGGTAATGATGTTTACTTGTTGATTTCAACATGTTGTAGGTATATTACGTTATGCTGAATTACCAAATAACTCCCCAGATTATGGTGGCATGTTACCATAGATTTCCCCACATGAGAGTGCTGAGTGAATCTTCAGTTTGGAGACAAAGCTCCTTCATGTGGTCTTTCAGGAACCAAGAGTCCCTCCACCATGGCCTTCTCACTCCACGGGTTGTCATGCACCTCTGACACCATCAGCACTAGGGGAAAGATGACAAGTACACATAAACCCATTCGGGTTTTGAAGGCCTAAATATACACCTTTATGCTCAATCTTTATTTTTTTTTAGGATTTTATTTATGAGAGAGAAAAGAACACAAGAAGGGGGGAGTTGCAGGGGGAGGATAACCAGAGAGTTGCTGAGGTGAGGAGGACAAGGGTTGCCTTATATGGACTGGAACAGCTTGGGCCAAACAGAGCAAGTCTCCACCCTCTGTGGTAGGCCGGGAGTAATGAGTAAACTCAGATCCCTGTGCCCATGACCAGCCATCAGGAGAGACCTCCCAGGGATTCCTTTATGGGCTCAGACAATATTGAGTGATGGGAAACGTTTCCTTTATTTAGAAGGACACAAAAAGTCAATCATGGTGTGGATACTTTGTCTTCATGAAGCTACAGCACCAGCCCCGGAACAAGATCCTGGTCCACTTCAAGAGCTACCTCCATCTCCTACTGAGACGCATGCTGCAGCTTCAGAGTTTGGGTGGCATGGGTGGGAACAAGTTGTGCGGGTGATACAGTTGTGGATACAGCAGAGGGGAGGAGCTTGGGCTAAGGAGACTACCGCAAAGTTTTATCAACAAAGAAGTACACAACTGAAACTTTTAAGTTTACTATTGTGGGGGATGTCCCTGGATTAAAGGTGTTCGTGTAGTGAAGCAGGGTAGAATCCCAGGTGTGGCAGCATGAGGATCCTGGGGGTCACAAGAACAGCTGGGGCTTGAATGCTTCAGAGTCCTCAGATATCAGTTGGGGAAAGGTGGCTGAAAACCATGAGGCTAGGTGCTGGCTTTTTGCTCTATGTAGTCCTAAACTTCAAATCACAGCACAGTTGGGCGACCACATTCCTGGGAGGAATCCACCAAAAAAAAAAAAAAAAAAAAAAAGCAGAAGCATGGCAAGACCTCTAACTTCCAGGAGGTACAGCATGACTCTGTGCCACAGAAACCCATAGAAATTGGAGTTGGAATTCAATCGCATGCCTGAGATAAAAATGCTTTGTCACTGGCTGGGTGAACACAAGAGTTCCCACAGAAACCAAGGAGATAAGACTGATGGAATGCTTTCCTGTGAGAGCTCACTGAAGAGTTGGGGTGCAAATTTTCAGCTTCTGGGTTGAGAACAGGGTGAAGCCATATTCATCCCACCCATTGGTGCTGTAAGTCTTCAGGGAGTAATACAGGGCCACATACTGGAATCCAGGGTGGATTACCTGGAGGTCTGCCTCTGCTTAGGAGAGGTGCATTTGCTCCAGCTGAAGCGCACCTGAGAATCAGTGCCACAGACCCCTCCCCCAGAAGACCATCACAAATGCCTCACTCCTCTCAAGTTTATTGATCATAGAGGGCTGCAAAGCTTCAACTTTAAGGGAAAACACTAGGTAGCATTCTTTGTATTTTTATTTTTTAGCCTTTTATTTATTTTTTCAGGTTTTTTTCTTCTTTTTCATCTGTTTTTAATAATTTTTAGTCCTTTTAAAATTTTATTTAGTTTTATTCATCTCGTTATATTTTATTTTTTCTTTCTTCTTTTCTTTTCTGGACACAATAATGAGATGGAGAAATTCACCTGAAATTAAAGAACTGGAGGTAGTACTCACTACCAGGGATTGTATCACTATGGATATAATTCAAATATCTGAACTAGAACTTAAAACAATGATTCAAAAGATACTAGGCTAATAAAAGCATAGAAGACAATAGAGAATCATTCACTGTAGAAATAAAAGAACACAAATCTAGACGGATTCAAGTTAAAAATGCTATTACAGAGATTCAGTCCCAAATGAAGACTATGGGAAGGACTGTGAATGAGGCAGAAGAGGAAGTCAGTGATATAGAATATAAAATAATGGAAGATAAGGAAGCTAAAAAATAGAGAAAGAAAACTACTGGATCAACAAGGAAGATTTTGAGAACTCAGCACTTTCATAAAGTGAAATAATATCCAGATAATAGAGGGACCAGAAGATGACAAGAGGGACAGAAGGGGGAAAGGTTTATTTCAACAAATTGGAGCTGAGGACTTTCCCACCTAGCAGAAGGAAACATGTACTCAAGCCCAGGAGGTACAGAGAACTCCTCTCAGAATCAATAAAAATATGTCAACATCTTGACATATAAGAGTCAAGCTTTCAAAGTGCAGTGATAAAGAGAAAATCCTGATAGCAGCTCAGGACAAGAGAAACTTAACCACCAAGGGTAGATACATAAGGGTGGCAGCACACCTGTCCACAGACATCGGGAAGGCCAGAAAGGAATGCATGATATACTCAATGAGCAAAATGGATAATTTGTGCAGCCAAGAATATGTAGTCCAGGGAGCCTGTCATTCAGAGTAGGAGAGATAAAGAGTTTTCCAGGGCAAACAAAACTTAAGGACTGTGAACACTAAACCAACCCTGAAAGAAACATTTTTGGGGATCCTCTGAGTGTAGAGAGAGCCCAAAGGTAACAAAAATCCACAAAGGAACAGAGACAATCTACAGAAACAGCAACTTTACTGAATTCATACCTTTCAATATCACTCTGAGTGCAAATGGACTCAATGCCCCAATCAAAAGATATAGTGTATAAACATGGATTAAAAGAAAAACAAGAACCATCAATATCCTGCTTACTAGAGACTCACTGCAGAGGCAAGGACACGTCAAGATTGAAATTGAAGGCATGGAGAATCATTTATTATGCTAATGGACATGTAAGGGATGCTGGAAGATCCATCCTTCTATATTAGACACACTAGATTTTAAACTGAAGGCTACTATAAGTGATGAAGAAGGACATTATAACATAATAAAAAGGATGTACCCAATGAAAAGATCTAACGATTGTAAACATGTATGCCCCTAACTTGGGAGCCACCAAATATACACACCAATGAATTACAAAATTAAAGAAACTCCTTGATAAGAATACAGTAATACAAGAGGACTTTAAGAACCCACTCACAGCAATGGACAGATCATCTATGCAGAAGATCAACAAGGAAACATGGGCTTTGAATGACACACTGGACCAGACGGACTTCACGGAGATATGCAGAGCACTGCCTCTGAAAACATCAGAAAAAACATACTTTGGGAGGTTACATGGAACATTCTCCAGAAGAATCACATACTAGCTGAGAAATTAGGTCTCACAAGTACCAAAATATTGACATCATAACATGAATATTTTTAGACCACAGTACTATGAATCTTGAAGTTAATTACAAGAAAAAATGTGGAAGGACCACAACTGTGGAGGATAAAGAACATCCTACTGTAGAATGAATGGAGACTCAGGAAATTAAACAATAATTTAAAAATACATGGAAGCAAATGAAAATGAATGTAGGACAACTCCGAGTCTTTGGGATGCAGCAAAGGTGGTCCCAAGTGGGAAGTAATGACAGTAAAAGTACACAACCTAACCTTAAACGTAAAGTACCTGAGGAAAGAACAGCAAATAAAGCCTAAATCCAGTAGGTGAAGAGAAATAATAAAGATTAGAGTGCAAATCAATGAAACAGAATTTTTTAAAAAAGTAGAACAGATCAATGAAACTAAGAGCTGGTTTTTTGAAAGAATGAATAAGATGGATGAAACCCTAGGCAGACTTCTCAAAAATAAAAGAGAAAGACGCAAATAAATAACATCTTGAATGAAAAAGGAGAGTTATCTACCAACATGGAACAAACAAGAAAATATTATGTGCAATTAAATGCCAAGAAATTAGGCAATCTGTAGGAAATCAATGCCTTTTTAGAAATCTATAAACTACCAAAACTGAAACAGGAAGAAACAGAAAACCAAAACAGACCCACAATCAGCAAAGAAATTGAATAAAAAACATCCCAACAAACCAGTCTTGGCCCTGATGGCTTCCCAGGGGAATTCTAGCAAATATTTAAAGAAGAATTAATACCTATCCTTCTGAAACTGTTCCGAAAAATAGAAATGGAAGGAAAAGTTCCAAACTCATTCTAGAAGGGCAGCATTATCTTGATCCCTAAACCAGACATTTACCCGACCATAAGGGAGAATTTCAGACCAATATCCCTGATGAACATGGATGGAAACCTGTTCCCCAAGAAAACAGTTAACAGGATCTAAAAGTACATTCAAAGGATTATTCACCACAGCCAAGGGGGGATTTGTTCCTGGGATGGAGGGGTGGTTCCACATCTGTAAATCAACCAGTGTGATACAACATAAGAACCATATGACCCCTCAACAGATACAGAGAAAGCATTTGACAAAATACAGTACCTTTTCTTGATAAAAACAACCTGCCATGTAGGGAAAGAAGAAAATGCTTCAATATCATGAAAGACCACACAAATACCATCCTCATTAGAATAAATGTGAGATTTTTTCCCCCTACGGTCAGTAACACAACAGGGATGTCCACTCTCACCACTATTGTGAAACATGGTACTGGAAATCCTACCCTAAGCAATCAGAGAACAAAAATAAATAAATGCACCCAAAGTGGCAACAAATAAGTCAGTTTTCTTCCTCTTTGCAGTAGACAAGCTATTCTATGTAGAAAATCCAAAAGACTCCACCCGAAAATTGCTAAAAACCTATAAAGCAATTCAGCAAGTCCCAGGATATAAAACCAATTTTCAGAAGTCAGTTGCATATCTGTACACTAACCATGAGCCAGAAAAAAGAGAAATCAAGGAATTGATTCCATTTACACTGTGACCCTAGAAAAAACATATGATACCCAGGATTGACACTGACCAAAGAGGTAAAAGACCTGTATTCTGAAAATTATTGAACTCTTATGAAAGAAGTTGAGGGAGACACCAAAGAATGGAAAAATATTCCATGCTCATGGATTAGAAGAACAAATTTTATTAAAATATCTATGCTACACAAAACAATTTACACATTCAATGCAATCTCTATCAAAATACCCTCAACATCTTTCAGAGAACTGGAACAAACAATCCTAAAATTTGTGTAAAACCAAAAACAATCCAAGAGGTCAACAGAATGTTGACAAGGAGAATGAAAATGGGAAGCATCACAATTCCAGACTTCAAGCTGTATGTCAAAGATGTAATTACCAGGACAGTACCGTACTCACACAAAACCAGACACCTATATCCATGGAGCATATTGGAAGACCCAGGAATGGACCCTCAACTGTATGGTCTCCCAGTCGTTGACAAAGGGGAATGAATATCCAATGGGGGAAAAAAAAGTCTCTTCAACAAATGATGTGAAAATTGGACAGCCACAGGCAGAAGCATGAACCTGGACCACTTTCTTACACCATACACGAAAACAAACTCAAAATGAATGAAAGACCTAACTGTGAGGAAGGAATCCATCAAAATCCTAGAGTAAAACACAAGCAACAATGTGTTTGACCTTGGCCAATACAACTTCTTGCCCGAGGCAAGGGAAACAAAACCCAACATGAACCACTGGGACTTCATCAGGAAAAAAAGCTTTTGCACAGCAAAAGAAACAATCAACAAAACTGAAAGGCAGAATACATAATGGAAGAAGACATTTGCAACTGACCTCAATAAAGGTCTAGTCTCCAAAATCTAAGAAGAACTCATCAAACTCAATAATCGAACCCCAAAAAAGCCCAATCAAGAAATTGCCAGAAGAAATGAACAGACAAATCTGCAAAGAACACATAAATGGCTTACAGACACATGAAAAAAAAATCCTCAACATCACTCTTCTTCAGAGTAACACAGATCAAAACCATCACAAGATACCATCCCACACCAATCAGATTGCTCAAATGAACAGCTCAGGAAAGAACGTATGTTAGTAAGGATGCAGAGAAAGGGGAACCCTCTTACACTGCTGGTGGGAATGTAAACCGGTGCAGCCACTCTGGGAATAGTACAGAGGTTCCTCAGAAAGATAAAAATAGAACTACCCTATGGCCCAGCCATTCACTACTGGGTATTTATCCAGAGGGTATAAATATAGTGACTAGAAGAGGCACATGCCCCCAGTGTTACTCCAGCAATGTCCACAAAAGCCAAACTATGGAAAGAACCTTGATATCCATTCACTGATGAATGGATCAAGAAGACTTGGTATACATACTCAATGGAATGTTACTCAGCCAACAACAACAACAACAACAAAAACCCAAACAAACAAACAAAAAATGGAAATATTCTCCCTTGCAACAGTGTGGATGGAATTAGAGGATATCATGCTAAGTGAAATAAGGCACTTAGAGAAAGACAAATACCATAATATTTCACTCCTATGTGCAATTTAATATACAAAACTGATGAATAAAGGGGAAGGGAAAGAAAAATAAAACAGGCTAAAACAGAGAGAAAGACAAACCATGAGAGACTCTTAACTAAATAGGGTATATACTGAGGGCTGCTGGAGGTGAAGTGGGTTGGGGGATGGGGTAATTGGCTGATGGGCATTAAGGAGGGACCTTGATGTAATGAACACTAGGTGCTATACAGAACTCATGAATCACTAAATTCTATCTCCTAATTAACAGTACAGTGTATGTTAGCTAACTTGAATGAAAATAAAACTAAAATATAAATGTAAAAAGAAGGGTGAAAAAATGTAAAAAAAAAAAAAAAACAACAAACACTCTTCACACTAGTTCTTTAAAAATATATAACTAGATAATTCTAGGGGAGACAAGATGGTGGAGAAGTAGGAGGAGGCGCCATTTCAAACTGTCCCCTAAAGTGAGCTGATTACCTACCAAAGAACTCTGATCACCCATGAGATCAGCCTGAGATTAGAATTATACACGTCTGGATCTCTACGGGGGCAGAAGATGCCAGTGGGAAGGTAAAGCAGAGTGGGAACATCAGACTGATATCAGAAGATAAACAAAAGGGGGAGGGAGGCACCAGAAGCGACCCATTGGAAAGTAATAAGACAATACGAGAGTGCCCTGTGTCTGGGGACCAGCATTAACTTGGAGTCTGGTTGAAAGCACTCAAAAAGAGCAAAGATAGTAGGGGGAAATTGGGGGAATCAGGCGGATAGGGACAAGGGGTTAAGCCCGCCAACCCAAGATGCCACCACAGGTGCTAAGCCAGACAGAGTACAGCGAAGCAGCCAGGTCTTGGTCCCTGAGCCACCAGGAGCCTGAAAGTGTCTGGGTGGCAGCGCCAATGAGGGTGAGGGAGCCTTGCCAGCCAGCAGGCAGAACCACAGCCTTTTGTACTCTCCACGCTCATGCTATGAGACCAGAGTCTAAGTCGCCCCCTACACCCTCCCCTGAGAGAGATGCTGGCTGCCCCCAGCTGGTGCTCTCTCAGACCCCGGAAAGTCTGAGCACTCCCAGCCTGGCCAGTGTGAAAATCTCAGGGCGCAATCTCTGCTTGGGACCTCTCTGGCAGCCTGGAACTGCCCAGACAGCTGCGGCTAGTATTTCTCGTGGTTTGGGTTCAAGCGGAGTTCCTGTGACCCTAGAGACCATGACTGGAAACGTGCCCTGCCAGCAGCCGAGGGGGAATTTATATGCTCTGGAGAACCCAGAGGGGAACAGACTGAGGCTTCTCTCTGAAAGGGAGGTCTGGGTGCAGTTTGCTTTCCTTTAAACCTCCAAAAACCATCAAGACCCGCCAAGAGGAGAGAAAACAAACGAACAAGCAAACAAGAAAAACCTCCAGAGAACAAAAGCCTGAAAAACTGGTTTCCTCAGAGCCCCCATCCTTGATGGGGGCAGGAGGACGTAACTCTAGGAACATCATAATTTGAAAACCCACGCAGCAGGCCCCTCCCCCAGAAAGCCAGCGCCCCCCCCCCAAAAAAAAGTAGACAAGAGGACAACCACCTCTACTAAACAGATACAACTTTTACTTTTAATTTGTTCCCACTATTCTGGTTCTTTTCATTTTTTATACATAACTTTTTAACCTATTCAAAACTTTGATTCATGAAAGTACATATTTTCATAAACTCATTAAGAAAGGTTTCCAAAACTGTGCCAGAAAAATGACCTGTTTAGATATCAATTGGATAAAAGGCTATAACTGTGCTACCTGAAGCAGCATGACGACTGTATTGTCGTGCGTCAATGTATGCTGGCACTAGTTTGGTTTTGTTCCCCCTCCCATTGTAGTACGTTGCACAACTCATAAAAGATCTTCATTTACGTCTCCTTTTTATTAACTTGTTTATTGGTTTTGTAACAAATTCACTCACTTCTTTGGCAGAGAGATAGAGCTCCCAAGCAGGCAGCGCGACAGACCCAGGCAGAGGGAGAGGCAGGCGCTCCTCCCCTGAGCAGGGAGCTCGACACGGACTGGATCCCAGGGCCTGGACCTGAGGCCATGGCAACTGCTTAAGCGACTGAGGAACCCAGGTGCCCCAGGTAGAAACTATTTTAAAGAAATCACGTTACATTTGCTGCCTGCAAATGCCTATAT
>JAHRIG010000336.1:6630805-6677892 GCA_020311275.1 Eira barbara | reverse complement strand
CCGGCCGCCATCAAGCCCCTTGGGAAGGCTGGCCTGACCCCTTGCCTATCGATGTATGTAGATCGCAAGGATGAATGGCCGCAAGATTCAACAAACACATGGTTTGGGAACTACCTCTCATGTGTCCTTAATTATACTAATATTATCCTCATAAATTAGAAACGACTTACAAATTAATTTCTTACTTAGAAATACTTGTATTCCTTTACTTATTTGAGAGCACGAGAGCTAGAGAGGGGTTAAGAATAGTTGGGAGTCAGCTGGGGGGAAGAGGGAGAAGAAGCAGGCCTCCCACTGAGAAGGGTACCCAATGCAGGGCTTGATTTCCCAGGATCCAGGGATCCTGACCTTAGTCAAAGGCAGATGCTTAACCAATGTGCCACCCAGGGGCTTGCAAATTAATTTTATCTTTTACAGAGGTGCTGTTTTGGAAGAACTGTGGGTATCAGGACAGGAATAAAACTGTGCTGTTCAGAGTCAGGCAGTGAGTTCTACCTCCCCCCTGCTTTTCTCTACCACCAAAAATAGCTACTTATCTCTTGGCCTGAGAAGGTTAAGACCACTGCCGATATGGAAATAGTCCCTGATTTAGAAGATTATAGAACAGGACGGGGTATGTACGCTGCCTTCCATAAACACAAAGCACATCCAGGAATGCCTGTAGGGTTCTTTTAGTTAAGGGACCAACTCTTGATTTTGGCTCAGGTCCTGACTTCAGGGTTGTCAGATCGAGCCCGTGACATGTGTCATGCTCTGCACAGCATGTGGTGCCTGCTTAAGGGTCTCTCTCTCCCTCGGTCCCTCCACCACCATTGGCAACTAGTGACAAGAGACTAAATAAACTTTCTGCTGCTCCCAAAACCAAAGAGAAGACTTGCAGGGACCCTATTACAACTGCATTTCACATGACCATCTTAGCGATGCTTACTTCTCCTAGAATCTTCATATTAGAAACATGTTCTCATTCATCTACCCTGATTCTTCAGTGATATGGAATTCCTACAGGAAATGGGCGTACACTCTACCTCCTCACGTCTTCTCTACTCTATGTGAGTGACCTTCTTACTGACTCTCTTGATTTTGGCTGAGGTGATGATCTCAGGGTTGTGAGATCAAGCCCTGTGTCATGCTCTGCAAAACATGTAGAGCCTGCCCAGTGTCTACCTCTCTCTCTCCCACCTCCCACCTCTTTAAAAAAAAAAAAAAAAAAAAAGCACGTCCACTCAGAGATCCATTTGTCAAGATGCCCAATATTCTTTAGTTTACTGGCCCTAAAAAGAATATGTTGGCAGAAAACACTATTTTGGAGAGAATTTCTATTTATAAGATAACCCTGCAGTAACTCAGGATTCTGCTAACAGAAGCAACCTGGAGTTAAGATGTTTTGTATGGGGCAGGGACTTGCAGAACCTTCTCCATATGTGCCACCAAGTAATTTTCCCCAAGCAGCAAACTCTAGATATTCTGGTTAAGGGTACATCTCCAATTTAATCAACAATAAGAGGGTATCTTTCCCTCCGGAAGAAAGACAGAAGCCAGCAAAAAAGACACCCAAGTCAAGGCCTGAACCTCAACTCAGGCAGAAGGTTCCAAACCAAGACAACTTACTACTGTGATGTACATCCACCAGGGAGACGACAGGGGTCACACTCCTGTACATGTTGCACTTGAATCTGCACTGAAGAGACAGAGGCCAGACCCTTTGGATGCTGCCCATGAGGCCACGTCCTCTGAGCCTTGAAGCACCACCTGTAAAAACAAGGAGAGCATTTAGTTGAGGTCTCAGGACCCGCACTCGGGAAGACACAATGTCACCCAAAACTGAAAGCATGCCCCTCCCTTTCAGCAGAGAGCACAAGCTCAAAGATGCCAAAACCACAGGACCCCGCGATCTGTGAAAGACAGCATTGCTGCTGGCAGACCTTCAAATAATACATGCATGGTCAATTTGCTACCGGGAGTTCCTTGATATCTTTGCCAGACCCAAGCAGGAGGATATGGGCCAGGAGATGGCCCAGAGGTCAATCACCATGTGCAACTAGTGACAGGAGTCTAAATAAAGTTCCTGCTGCTCCCAGAACCAAAACAGAAAATCTGCATAAACCCTATTTCAACTGCATCTTGCATGACCGTCCTAGAGATGCTTACTTCTCCTTGAATCGTCTTTCACCTTTGACATGGTTCTCATTCATCTACTCTGTCACTTCAATGACACGGAACTCCCCTAGGAGATGTGCATATACTCTACCTCCTCAATGTCTTTTCTACTCTACGTGAGTGACTCTGTTAGTCTTGCTTCCTTTCTTTTTTCACAACTCTATTTGGCTGAAATGAGCCTCCGGTCTTTCCTTTCTAAGACATGCCTCTCATGGACCCTGGAACTCAAAAAAAGAAATAAAAAAAGCAACAACTAATCACCACCCAATATGAATATAACCTATACTTCGGAAATTGAAGTTGTTTCACTCCTAACCAGAGATTATGCTACTGACCCAAAGGGCAAGCCCTCCAACAACCAGCTTCTAGAGGATTCTGGGATGATTTGGAGTATAGTTCTGATAGGATTTTCCCAATCAGAAAACACTGCCAGCCTCCAAAGTGAGGTCCCCAAACCTGATTGTGAACTAAATAGATTCAGAGCTTCACGGGACCCACTGGAGGCACAGAAACATCTGGCGGTGGTGGCAGCGGATGCCAGTCCACATGGGTGATGGATTTCAGTTCAATGGATTTGGGATGGTTTCTTAGATGCAAGAAGGCAGCCACAAGCACACTTGGTTTCTTAGCATCTATTCTAACTAAGCCTGGCAGGCATAGTGACGCACCGTTCCATACAGATTTTGAAACCCTGCTGTGCTGAAACTTTTCATGAGGAATCTCTAGAGTGAACTTTCAGTAGTGTGTCCAGGCCAAAGCCAAGCGCAATACTCCCATCAGACTTGACTGAAATACCTGTCGATTTGGGCGGATTCCTCTTCTCGAGGTCCCCCAAATATCCTGAGGTTCCCATACCTGCCAACAAGTAACATTCCCTACTCATCTGGCAAGGCTCCTCGGCACTGCGTCATCGAGGTGTGAAGCCGCTATTGCCAAGGGGCTCCACAAAGTCACCCTTAATTCCTGAAAATTGTCTGGTCATTATCTGAGTCTATACATGTTACTCTCAAATTGGACATTTCACTCAATCTCTTGGTAAAATAACCAATGTTTCCAGCGGTGTCTTGTTACAAAAAAAAAAAAAAAAAAAGTGCTTGTGCTGAATTTACGCCAATAATCCTAAGTACCTTGGAAGAAAGAATTCTCCCTCAGAGTTTCTCGATGATGGAGGGTTCAGGGAGGGAGAGAAGTTAAATGCTCCCATTTCTTCATACAGAAATATTTCATCACATTTCTGTAGATCATGGATATTTTCAGATACAGTTTCCCTCAATCTGGAAGAAAAAACATTAAAGAACCAGCAATGTTTCAAACAAGAGTCACAAAGGCAGACTCATGATCCTCAGCTCACTCAGTCCCCCCTTATTAATTCTTGTTTGGCTTGAATGCAGCTTTTCCATGAGTTCTGCAAGTCCGTACCCAGGTGAGTTTGAGAATTTTCACAATCAGACACTAAGACCCCACAAGATACATCACCGTGTACAGTCGCAGGCATTTAATGGCAAAGTAGGGATGAAGGGCCTGCGGACACATGCTTAATGAGATATATTTTCACCAAACATAGAAGGCAAGACATCAACATGGAAGCAGAGAGGCCACAAGATCTGCATCCTGGTCGCCAGGGCATGGCATGTCCATGAGTTTCCATATCTCCAAGCCAAACACACTCATGTCTTCTGAGCTAAGGGTTCTGCTTCTAGAATTTTCTCCCAAGGAAAAAACCAAAGGGGTTGTAAAGGATTTGCAACGGTGTTTATGGAGGCTTCCTGGATGATGGTGAAGCCCTGCAGCTCACCGCCTTGCCCAAGGCCCACAAACCTGTTCAGTGCCCCCTTTGCATCCACCATGGTCAGGCAGGTCTAGCCCTTCCTACCCCGGATGCACAGCACACCCTCTCCTGGTGTCCACCAGGCCGCTCGGCCTCTGTGTTCCATGTCCTCGATGGATCTCTTTGGAAGAAGGTAACCCGCATAGGGGTGGAAGGAGCAAATATACTCCTCCCCACCCTTTCTCCCTCCTTGCACCCATCCAAGGTTTGTGCAGGGGGAACAGAGCTGCAGAGACGTGCAGATGGGGTTCTTCTTCTGTGGCGCTTCCAAGAATCCCCTTGCACAGATCCTAAGCCTTAGCGCTTAGCAGACTATTTTGGTCTCTACCCCCACTGCCCACCCCAGCCACGGGCAGCATTCCACCTACCAGCCTCCTCAGAAAGAACTCCCGCACCCTAGCTAGCTGCCCTCCGTCCAACGCCCAGGTGCTGACCTAGGCATTCGAAAGGAGACTGGATGAGGAGACACCCCCACCACACCCAAGTGCCTGAGTGCGTGCCACACCACACTGTCTACTTCAGGGTTGTGGTGATGGCAGACTTCCCACTGTGTGCTTTTTGCCCTGAGACATGCCAACCCTCCAGTGTGGCACAGAGCAGAGCCGGGCTTCAGCCTCCCGGTGACCTGGCTGGCTGATGCGGCTCCCTGAGCCTGCCTGCCTCCCTCCCTGGCTCCAGTCCTTCCCTATGAGCATCTGCTGGGCCCTGGGACTCTGGCTCTGCTCTGGTGCCCCGAGCCCTGGGTTGCAGGCTGTCAACAGGCAGTTGAGGAGCCATAGACTCCAGCTGGCCTGCCCTGCGCTCCCCTCAACCCAACCACCGTGGTGACCAACGTGGACCCAGGTGCCAGATTGGACTGCAGCCCCCGCCTTCCTGCTCAACCTCAGGGGGCTCCTCAGAAGCAAGGCACATCAGCCCCAAATAACCTGCCCCTTAGCCCCCACCCCACCAGCCAAATAACCCCTAGGGACAAATGTATAGAGAAGCCAACACAATCTACACTCCAGGCACTGCATTTCACTGAGCCTCTCATGGTACACAGGTGGGTCAGAGGAGGATTCAGCACAACAGCACAAATAACACTTGAGTAGTGAGCAAATGTGTTTCTCCCAGGGTGGCAACATTTCCAGATATCCTGCAGTAGGCCTGGTTGTCAGCCTACCTGTGCTCCAGTAAGAGCCCTGCTCTGACATTGATGAGCAAGCCACAGACCAAGAGCACCGCTGCAGGTAAATGAGCCCAAATGTATCCTGGATCCTTTCATTTTGTTGTTTTGATTTTGCTCCAAAGTCCAGGGAGATAGCTCTGGGGCACGGATGGGGCTCTCCGTTCAAGAGCACAGGAGGTAAATGAGCCATATGTTCCCCTCAACACCACTCCTGGGATAGGCCGAGTCAAGCTACTAACCGTGTGCTACCCTGTGACCTCAGCAGGGCCAAAGCACAGCCTGCTCCCTGGATGTGGAGAGAACAGGGATGCAGTCCCTGAGCCACACATTCTGAAGCCAGAACTCTAAGGGAACTATGCATGTGGGCTGGTTGTAGCACAGAAACTGGCAGGCACCACACTGCCCTGAAAGCCACGCAGGCTCCAGGCAGCCTCAGAGTGGGGGTTCAGTGGCCGTTCTGCATTCCAGATTGCCCCTGCTCTGTCCTGACTCAGACCTAAGCTGGAAGCCCTGTGGTCCCTCCAAGGTCAGGTGGCATAAAAAGGGCCTATAATAGTTGAGGTGGCCCTGGGAAGGGAACCCCCTGAGGCAGATCCCAGGATGAGGCTGGATGGCATATCAGGGGCTCACTGAGATGGGAACCCACAGCAGATTGCTGTGGGAACAGGGAGCCCAGTGTCTGTGAAGGGTGTCCACATCACTGCCTCAACAGCTGTGTCCCTGGCAAATGACAGAGTCTGTCTGCGCCCCATGTCTTTTGTAGAACTGGGCCTCACAGCACTTTGTCCCCCAGCATTTGGTGAGGATAAACCAAGACAATGAACAATAAGCACTTCACCAGTGCTTGGAAAAGAAGTGGCATCCATGAAGACACATCTCCCTAGGATTGCTTGGTAGGAAATGTGTTTTGGAACACCTGGCTCAGCTGGTCATGTGGTCTTGAACATCAGAGAAAAAGCACCTGGCTTCAGGGAGCGTCCCTCCAACACAGAGACTCAGAGCCACCCTGATCCAGTTACACAACCTCCTCTCCAGAGACATTCCTGCCTGTCTGGTAAATATCAGGCTGTGTAGACACACTACCCTGCAAGCCCTGCCCCAGGAAGCCATGGATCCAGCAAGTCTATGGCTCCCAATTGGGCCCAGCTATCCTCCCCATGTCACCAGGACAGTGGACCTGGGCCTCTGGCCTTACCTCGCTTCTCAGTGGTGATGATGGTGGCCTCTAGGGGCTCCCCCAGCCCTGCCTCATCTTGATCATCAGCCTAAAGATGTATGCTGACTCTGGGGCCAGCTCGGTGGCCGTGAATCGCCTCACCATGGCACCCATCTCCACTGTTGTTAACGTGCTGGAGTTGCTGTTGGCCAGGCAGTAGGCCATCTGATACCCTGTGGGTGGGACAGGAGGGCCACGCATCAGTCTCATCACCCCACTCGGACCCCACATTCCCGCCACCACCACTCTGCCATGTTTCCACCACGTCCTTCATCCTCTGCCAGCATCTGAGAGGAATGGCACAGCCGCAGTGGCAGATGGAGCCTCTGAGTGCTGGGCCCCCATGACTCTCGTTCCCCTTCATCCATCCCACCACCAAGATATGGAAACAGTTTCATCTTTAGTGATTCAATACTTACATAAAACACCAGTACTCATCATATCAGCAATTTTTAAAACCTCCCAAAAATCCAAGTTCCAGAACCAGATGCCTTTCGTGGTAAATTCTACCATTCATGGAAGGATTCATACCAGTCCTTTGCCCACTTTTCCAAAAAACAGAAGAGAAAGCTTCTAAACGCACTTGCTGAGGCCAGTATTACCCTGATACAAAAATAAACGAGGACACCCCAAGAAAAGAATCTTACAGTCCAATATCCCTGATGACCATAGATGCACAAATGTTCAACAAAATACTAGAAACCCAAGTTCACCAATATGCTGAGAGGATCATATACTATGATCAAGTGGGATCTTGCAGGAATGCAATGATGGTTTACAGGTGCACATCGATCAAAGTGATACAGCACATTAACAAAATAAAGAATAAAAATGATGTGATCATCTTGACATGCAGGGAAGCATTTGACAAACTTTAATATCCATTTGCAATCAAAACTCTCAACAGAGTACATAGACCAGGAACATACCTCAACACCAAAAAGGCCATATATGGGCCACCTGGGTGGCTCAGTGGGTTAAAGCCTCTGCCTTAAGCTCAGGTCATTATCCCAGGGTCCTGGGATCAAGCCCGGCATCAAGCTCTCTGCTCAGCAGGGAGCCTGCTTCCCCCTCTCTCAGCCTCTCTGCCTACTTATGATCTCTCTCTCTTTCAAATAAATAAATAAAATCTTTTTTAAAAAGGCCGTATGTGACAACCACACAGATTACATCACATCCCATACGGAAAAGTTTTAGCTGTTACTATTTCCTCTAAGATTGCCGAAGTTAGGAACACTGCCGATCTTTCCTTGCCACTTTTACTGAACACAATATTGAAAATCCAAGGCAGAACAATTATGCAAGAAGATAATATCAAGGCACCAAGACTGGAAAGAAAGAAGTAAAATGGTCACTATTTGCAGATGATACAGAATATAAGGAAAACCTCAAAGAAGCCAATGAAAAATTGTTCAAACTATGACTAAATTCAGTAAAGGGACAGGATACAATATCACTACCCCAAAACCTGCTGTGTTTCTATACGCTAATAATGAATCATCAGAAAATAAATTAGGAAGATCATCCCACCTGAAGTTACATCAAAAAGAATAAAATAGGGGCGCCTGGGTGGCTCAGTGGGTTAAGCCTCTGCTTTCAGCTCAGGTCATGATCTCAGGCTCCTGGGATCAAGCCCCACATCAGGCTCTCTGCTCAGCAGGGAGCCTGCTTCCCCCTCTCTCTCTCTGCCTGCCTCTCTGCCTACTTGTGATCTTTCTCTCTGTCAAATAAATAAATAAAACCTTTAAAAAAAATACCCCGGAATAAACTTCACCAAGAGGTAAAATCTTGTATAATGAAAACTATAAGACAGTAAGGAAAGAAACTGAAGGCAACACACATAAACCGAAAGATATGGCATATTCATGGGTGAGAAGAATCAAGAGTGGTAAAATGTCTATACTTCCCTAAACCATCTACATTGCAATTCCTATCAAAATTCTAAGGACACTTTTCACAGAAAGAGATCTAAAAATTTGTATGATGTCACAAAAGACTCAATACCAGAGCAATCTAGAGAAAGAAGAACCACACTAAAGGCATCGCGCTTGCTCATTTCAGACTAATGACAAAGCTAGAGTAATCAAAACAATCTAGCATTGTCATAAAAACAGACACACACATCACCAGAAGACAGGAGAGAGCCCAAAAGTAAACACACCCATCTATGGTCCGGGACCTTATGACAAAGGAGCCAAGAATAAACGAGGGGGAAAAACAGTCTCTTTCATCAATGGTGCTGGGAACACCGGAGAGCCACATGCAGAAGAACAAAACTGCACCATTCTCTTACACCATACACAAAAATTAACTCAAAATGGGTCAAATACTTGAATATAAGTCCTGGAACTATAAAACTTGTAGCAGAAAATGCAGGGTTTGGAAAGGTCCTTGACATAGGTCTTGGTAGTGGTGCTTTTAATCTGATACCAAAGTAAAAACAAACAAAGAAGCAAAGTATGTGCCAACATCAAACTATAAAATGTCCAAACAACAAAGGAAACCATCAACAAAATAAAACGATAACCTAAGGTAAAACATTTGTAAATTATATATCCAGTAAGGGGTTGATATTCAAAATATAAAGAATTCATGCAACTCAACAGCAAAACAAAAACAAAACAAAACACACAAAAGCACCAAAAACTCCACAAGTAATTTAATGTAACAGGAGCAGATCCAAATAGACATTTTCCTAAAGAAGACATACAGATGGTCTACACGAACATGAAAAGATGCTCAACATCAGTAATCATCAGGGAAATTCAAATCAAACCAGAATGAGGCACCACTTCACACCTGTCAGAAGGGCCATTATCAAAAACACACAAGAAATAGCAAGTTCTGGTGAAGCTGTAGAGTAGAGGAAAACTCTAGCGCACCATTACTGGGAGTACAAATGGGTGCGGCCACTATGGAAAACAGTACAAAAGTTCCTCAAACAAATGAGAAATGGAACAACCAAAGGAGCCAGCAAGTCCCTTCCTGAGTATTTATCTGAAGGAAATGAAAACACTAACTCACAAAGGTATATTCACCCCTGTGTACACTGCAGGATTATTTACAACAGTGAAAATAAAGAAACAACCTAAATGCCATCAGTGGATGAATGAATAAGGAAATTGTGGTCGATAAACACAGTGGAATCCTCCTCAGCCATAATAAAGGATGAAATCTTTCGATTTACAACATGGTGGCCCTTGAAGGCATTATGCTAAGTAAAACAGACCAGACAGAAAGACAAATACTAGAAATCACATGTAGAACCTTAAACAAAACAAAAACAAAAATATGAGCTTACAGACAGAACAGATGGGGGATGGCAGAAGTTTGCGGTTGGAGGTGGGAGAAATGGGTGAAGGGGTCAAAAGGAAAAAAGAAAACAAGCCCAACTATAGCATCTTTTTTTTTTTTTTTCCAATTAAGTAATCTGTACCACCAACATGGCTTAAACTCATAACCCGGAGATTAAGAGTCAGACACTCCACCGACCCAGCCAGCCAGGGTCCTGGAATTGTAGCATCTTCCAATACTCAATGTATGGAGAAAGGGGAAACTAATTTAATCTATAGTATTTTGAGAGCTAGGTATTTTTTGGTAAATGTAAAAATGAAAAAACACATTCTTCAGGGTCACACACTCAGGACTATATCTAGTTCTAATATTTATCATGACACTGAGCAAGTAACTTACCTTTTTAATTTTTTATTTGAGAGACAGAGAAGAGGGGGACACAAGCAGGGGGAGGGACAGAGGGAGAGGGAGAAGACGACTCCGCACTGGAGCAGGGAGCCTGACCTGGGGTTCGATCCCAGGAACCTGGGATTATGTCCTGAGCCAAAGGCAGAAGCTTCAATGACTGAACCACCCCAGTGACCCTACTTAATCCCTTTTCTGCCCATTTGCCCACCTCTGAGAATATTATGAATATTTGCTTTTAGAACAGCTTCTATTTTTAATTTAAGAATAGTTTTTAGAATTGAATGAAATAGAGGTCACTTAGAATAGTACATATGAGAGTAAGCCCTCAAAAAATGTTTTAAAAAATCTTATTCTTGGGGTACCTGGGTGGAACAGTCAGTTAAGCAGCTGACTCTTGATTTTGTCTCAAATCAAGATCCCAAGCTCCTGGGAGAGAGCCCCACACCAGAGTCCACACTCAGCGGGGACGCTGCTGGAGGATTCCCTCTCTCCCTCTGACCCTCCCCTCTCTAGCATATGCTTGTGCATGCACTCTCTTTCTGTCTCTACAATAAATAAATATGTCTTTAAAAATCTTATCCTGAACATTTGGTGGTTGCATAATCGTTTTCATAACTGGGTAGTATCTCCTAGTTTACAAAGCACTTTTATACACATTCTCTTATTGGGAGTCAGGATATGGTCCTGGGAGAAGAATTTATTGTGTTTATTTACAGAGGAAAAAAAAGAAAACCAGACTTAGAGCAGGGGTGTGCTTTGTTCATGGCTGCAGAGCTAAGAGATGATCTTCTGATTTTCAGTCCAATGGAGGAGAAAAAGAAAAAATCCAAACACTGTAACAAGAGCCAATGAAGGGCACTGCAAATTGCTAATGGAATCCATGCAGTAAGACAATGCAACATTTATAAATATTTACACACCCAGCAGTGGAGCAACTAAATATGTAGAGCATATATGAACAAACCTAAGAGAAGCAATCAGCACAAATACCATAGGGGACTTTAATACCACACACGTCTCTCAATGATACACCATCCAGACAGAAGATCACAAAGGAAACATCAGCCTCAGACAACTTAGATGGACTTGACAGATACACACAGAACCCTCCATCCAAAAGCAGCACATGGAATATATTCCTCTCAAGTACACCTAGAACATTCTCCACCATAGGTCATATATGAGGCCACAAGACAAGTCAATAAACTCCAGAAGCCTAGAATTTTCCCAAATGATGACTGAAATCAAATCAACCATCTTTTCCAACCACAGTGGTATAGAACTAGAAATCAATTACAAGAAGAAAACTGGAAATTCATAAACACAGAGGCTAAACAACATGCTACTGAACAACCAATTGGGTTCATGGGCAAACCAAAATAGGAACACAGAAATACTTTGAGGCAAATGAAAAAATAATACAATGAAACAAAATTTACTGAATGCAGTAAAACAGGTTCTAAAATGGGGCACCCGATTAGTCGATTAGTATAGTCTATTAGTCGGTGGAGCTCTGTGACTCCTAATCTTGTGGTTTTGAGTTTCAACCTCACACTGGGCATAGAGCTCACTTTATTTTTTTAAAGATGTCATTTATTTATTTGACACAGAGCGGGAGAGAGAGAGAGAGACAGACAGACTGAGCAGAGTGGAAGGAGCGGCAGGCAGTAGAAGAGGGAGAGAGTGGCTCCCCGTGCTGACCAGGAAGCTGATGCAGGGCTCAATTCCAGGACCCTAAATTCATGACTTGAGCCAAAGGCCAACACCTAACAGACTGAGCCACACAGGCACCCCTTAGAGCTAACTTTTTAAAAAAAAAGTGGTTCTAAGAAGGAAGTGTATAGTGATACAGGCCTAACTCAAGAAACAAGAAACATCTCAAATAAGCAACCTAACTTGATACCTCAAGGAAACAGAAAAAGAATAAAGTCCAAAGTTAGTAGAAGAAAGGAACACATCAGAACTGAAATAAATGAAATACAGACTAAAAAGACAACAGAAAGATACATTAAAAAAAAAAAAAAAACCAACAAGAGATCAACAAAGAGCTGGTTCTTTGAAAAGAACAAAGCTGACAGAGTCTCAGCCAGACTCAAGCTAACAAAAAAGAGGACTCATCATCAGAAATGAAAGAGATGTTCCCTGATACCATAGATACGCAAAGGCTCATAAGAAAGTACTATGAACAATTATACCCCAACAAGCTGGATAATCCAAAAGAAAAGGATACATTCCCAGAAACATACGACCTGCCAAGACTGAATCCTGAAGAAACAAATCCAAACAGACCAATGACCAGTAGGGAGACTAAATAGGAAATCAAAAACTTCCAACAAACAAAAGTCCAGGACCCCATGGTTTCACCGGTGAATTCTACAAATCATACACAGAAAAAAATGAATACCAATCGTTCTCAAACTCTGCCAGAAAAACAAGAGGAAGGAACGCTCCCCACCTCATTTTATGAGGCCAGCATGGCCCTTATCGAAACCTCCCAAGGTGCCCCAAGAAAATGACAGACTAATATCTGTGATGAACGTAAACATAAAAATCCTCACCCAACTATCAGCAAACCAAATTCTACAATACAGGAAGAGGTACGAACCCGTAAGATTTATTTCAGGGATGCCACGGTGGTTCAACATCCACAAATCAAACTGATGTGCCGCATTCACAAAACAAAGGATCGACGTCATAGGACCATCTCAACAGATGCAGAAAAAGCATTTGATAGCGCTGCTACCAAATCACTGCCCCCCCCACCTGTGCTTCTGCCACCTGGCTGGTCCCCACACCCCATACCACTGCCACCCCACTGTGCCATCCCCCCACTGCCACCCTGCTGCACCCCACATACCCGCCAATGTCCCTTCCACCCCCCATTCCTGACAGGCCGCTGGCACCAGCGCTGCCACCCTCCACCCTGCTACTCCACAGCAGTGCCCCTTTGTTCCACAATGGCTAACCCTCGCCATAGCTGCCCTGCTGCCCTGCCCGTTGCAACTGATGCCCTGCTGTGCCACCCCCATTGCCTTTACTGCTCCCTTGTGCGCCCCCCCAGGACTCTGCCGCCCTGCTGCGCCACCCTCCAGTGCTTCTACTGCCCTGGTGCCTGTGTTTCCAACAGCACCACCACTGCTACCATGGTCACCCTGCTGCTCCTGCCCATCTCCACTGCCCCACCCGGTCCCCAAGCCATGCCGCACCATTGCCATGTAGCTGCTGCGCCACTTGTCCCTCCCAACCACATCTGGGCCAATCCCTCCCCGCTTTGCCTCTCTGCTTTGCCTCCACGTCTGCTGCCATCCAACTGCACTTCCTCAAGTCACTTCCTTTCTCAAGTCACTGCTGCCTCACTGCCCCTCCCCCCGCGCCATTTCTTCACTGCACACTGTCCCCTTGCTGCCACGGCTGTGCAGAGCCACTGCCCTGCCCACACAACTATTAACCTGATGCTCTTGCCCTGCTGGTCCCACCAAACACCCCTGAACAGCTACCACCTGTCGGCCCCCCTACCCCTGCTCTGGTGCCTCCAGATTCCCTCCCCGTTGACCTGCTGCTGCCGCCCCACTCATCCCAGCCTTCTCGCAATGCTGCCACCGCCTGGGTGCCCCCGCCTGGTGACCCTGCAGTCTACAGCACACCCCTCCTACTGTGCACCTTACCACCGCTGCTGCAGCTAAGCTTCTGCCCTGTGCCCCAGGCCACTACTGATCTTCACAGTTCAACCCCACTGACATGCATTAAGGCCCTACCCCACCTTCATGCCCTTCCTGTGCAGTTGCTGTGCCGCTGCCTCCCAGCTGGTTCCGTACCCCCTTCTCCACAGGCCACCACTTGCCTGCCACCCCACATGCACCCGTGCAGCCACGCTGTCCCACCCCGCCCACCAGCATGCTCATTACTGTCCTGCTGCCCCACCGCATTGCTGCATCCACCCCTCTGCCGAGCGCACCACACCCCCACTACCAATCCTCTGCCCCTCACCATCACTGCCCCCTTACCGCTACCCTGCTTCTGATCTGCTGCCACCCTGTGTCCCACTCTTGCCCTATATGTCCTGCTGCTTTCCTGTGTCCTGCAGCTGCTAGTCTTTGTAGCCCAGCCCTACGCAGCCCTGCCCTATTGACTTGCATGACTGCCCCACTTGCCACGCTGCCCCCTGCTGTTCCTGCCCACCCCTCCCTGCAGCTACCACCTAGCCGCTACCCCTGCCCCCCCACTCTGGAGCTTTCCCGATTCCCTACCCCTGTTGCCACGCTGCTGCCGCCCCAAGTGTCCTACTCCACCTTCCCCGCACTGGTACCACCAGACTGCCCCCACAACATGAGCCGCACCCACCACGCTGCACCCCCATCCACAGCGCTCCCACTTAAAACCACCACTGCCTCTCCGCTGCTGCCCTGGGTCCTCGCTGCTGTTGCTAACAGTGGTGTCGCCCTGTAGACATGCACCAAGCCCAGCAAAGCCAGGCCCTTGCTTCGCTGCCTGACGCACCACGCCATGACATTGACATCCTGCTTATACCCAGCTAGTCCTGCCCACCCCCAAGCGACACTACTGCCTAGCTACTACCCCCCCCACTACGATGCCTCCTGGCTGCCAAGCGTGTGGCTGCCCAGCACATCCACCACCCCCCGCACCGCTACCAGCTTGCTGCCCCCCAAAAATGCACCCCTGCTGCCCTGCTGTGCACCCCACACAAGCCCCCTTACTGCTGCGCTGCCTCTGTCCTATGCCCCTGGCCTCTGCTGTGCTTTGCTGCCTCACCTTGTTGGCATGCACTATGAGCAAGTCCAGCAAGCCAGCCAAGCTGTCTCTGTGCTGCTGCCTCAGGGCTGGTCCCACCCTCCCTACGCTGCCCTGCCGCCCTCCCTACGCTGCCCTGCCGCCTATATTCCACCCACTCCCTCCAGGTGCCACACTGCTGACCCACTCAGATGGCACGCAGCTCCCGACCCACGGGCCGCTACCCCTCCCTGTGCCACTACTGACTGGTTGCCCCCTCCCCCGACTCTGGTGACCCCAGCTCTCTCCCCCACAGGTCCCGCCCCCATACCTGAGCGTTTTCACCTGACACCTCCTGGCACCCTTGCAGCCCTGCTACCCTGCCCGCCACGCCAAGACACTGGCCTCCTGATGATGCCAAGCTGGTCCCTCCCCTCCACGACCGCCTATCTGCTTCCCCCTCCCCTGGCTCCATTGCCTCCCCGCTGCCACGTGCGTTACTGCTTCGCACGCCTGCTCCCCTGCCCCCCTGACACTGCATTACCGCGCTGCTACCGCCCTGAATATCCACCCCCCTCCCCACGCTTCCACCACATTGCTACCGCCCACATGCACCCCTGCCACCCTGCTGTGCCCCTCACACTGCCCCCCTTACCTCAGCTGCCGCCGCTCCGCCACGGCCCTGTGCCCCCGGCCTCTGCCATGTCTCGCCACCCCACCCCCTTGACGTGCACTGTGGGCCCGCCCACCACGCCCGCCCCGCTGTTGCTGCCCCGCCCCCTTGACGGACACGATGGGCCCGCCCACCACGCCATGCAAACTGTTGCTGCACTGCTGCCTGGGGCTGCTCCCACCCCCACACCCCCTCTGCTGCCGCCTAGATTCCACACATCCCCCACAGGTGCCGCACGGCTGCCCCACTCGGGTGCCACACAGCTCCCACCCCTCCCTGCACCACTACTGCCTGCCCCCTTCCCCGCCTCTGGTGACCCCTACTCCCTCCCCCTGTTGTCTCCCCGTTGCCAACGCCTCAGGCCCATGTAGCCCCGCCCACCACGCCGTGACGTTACGCCCCGCTGACGCCCGGCCCGTCCCGCCTCCCCGCACACGCCACTACCACCTGCTTCCCCCTCCCCCCTGTTCCGTTGCCTCCCCGCTGCCAGGCCCATTGCCGCGCTACTAGCGCCCTGAATATCCACCCCCCTCCCCGGGCTTCCACCACATTGTTACAGCCACATGCACCCCTGCCACCCTGCTGTGCCCCTCACACTGCCCCCCTTACCTCAGCTGCCGCCGCTCCACTGCCGCCGTGTGCCCCCGGGCTCCGCCGTGCTTCACCACCCCGCCCCTTTGACGTGCACTGTGGGCCCGCCCACCACGCCCGCCCCGCTGTTGCTGCCCCGCCCCCTCGACATGCACGATGGGCCCGCCCACCACGCCACGCAGACTGTTGCTGCACTGCTGCCTGGGGCTGCTCCCACCCCCACACCCCCTCTGCTGCCGCCTAGATTCCACCCATCCCCCACAGGTGCCGCATGGCTGCCCCACTCGGGTGCCACACAGCTCCCACCCCTCCCTGCACCACTACTGCCTGCCCCCTTCCCCGCCTCTGGTGAACCCTGCTCCCTCTCCCGTGATCCCGTCCCCCCACCTCAGTGTTCCCTCCCAGCTGCCAACTCCTCAAGGCCCATGCAGCCCCGCCCGCCATGCCGTGACATTGACGCCCCGCTGACGCCCGGCCTGTCCCGCCCCCGAACCCCCCACTACTGCCTGACGGCTTCCCCCTTCCCCCTGCTCTGTTGCCTCCCCGCTGCCAGGCGTATTACCTCACTACTAGCGCCCTGAATATCCGCCCCCCTCCCCGGGCTTCCACCACATTGCTACCGCCACATGCACCCCTGCCACCCTGCTCTGCTCCTCACACTGGCCCCCTTACCTCAGCTGCCGCCGCTCCGCTGCAGCCCTATGCCCCGGGCCTCTGCTGGGCTCCGCCGCCCCGCCCCCTTGACGTGCACCGTGGGCCCGCCCACCACGCCCTCCTAACTGCTGCTGCCCCGCCCCCTTGGCGGGCACAATGGGCCAGCCCACCACGCCGGCCCCAATGCTGCTGCTGCTGCTGCTGCCGCTGCCGCTGCCGCTGCCGCTGCACCGCCGCCGCCTCCAGGCTGATCCCATCCCCACTCCAGGTTGCTGCTGTCTAGATTCCACCCCCCCCCACAGTCGCCGCCTGGCTGCCCCACTTGGCTGTCACACAGCTCCCCCACCACAACCCGCCACCGCTCCTGTGCCACTACCGCCTGGTTGTCCCCTACCTGGCTCTGGTGACCCCTGCTCCCTCCCCCACAGGTCCCGCCCCCCTACCATAGGGTCATCACCTGTCTGCCACCTCTTCCCGCCTGGACAGCCCCACGGCCCCACCTACCACCCCATGCCATGACTGCCCCATTGCCCCACTGAGTTGCCCTTGATTCCCGCTGTCACGCCCCACCCCCCATAGCTACCGCACCCCAGGACCTGCTGTCCCGCCACACATCTGCCCAGCGCCACTGCAGCCCTCCCCAAGCTACTGCCCACGTTGCCCCTTCTTGCCGCCCTGCCCCCGCCCCCATCCCCGCCCCACCACCCACCGGCCTGGTGCTGCTGCCAGTGTTTCCAAGGCCACTGCCCCTTCCTTGGCTGCCCTGCTGCCACTGCCTTGCCCCACTACCATGAGACCACTGCCCCGCTGGTCCTGCCCGCACCCCACCATTAACCCCACCCCAATACTGTCCTGCTTCGCCCCCCCACTCTGCTGCTGACCCACTGTGCCCCACCAACGCCACTGCCACCCCACTGCACCTCCCCAACACCGCTGTGACTGCGACCCAATGACATTGCCTCCCCGCTGCCTGCCCTCTTGCTGCTGCCCTGCTGCGCCTGCCCTCCACTGCTACCTGGCCCGGCTGCACACCCCGCCCTCGATGTGGCCCCAACAAACCCTTACCCCCGCCACTTCCCTGTCCCTGTGACCCTTACCACTGCCACACTGCCAATGGGCTGCTGCCCCAGGTCCAGATGCTGCTGTTGCGCTGGCTTCGCAGCCCCACCCCCTTCACATGCCTGTTGCCATGCCCACCACGCCAGGCGTGGCCTCGCCTCCATCCCCCTCACCGGTCCCCTCTCCTCACTGCGAGCTACTGTCTAGCATCACTCCCCCCACCAAGGGTCCCCTCTCCTCACTGCGAGCTACTGTCTAGCTTCACTCCCCCCACCAAGGGTCCCCTCTCCTCACTGCGAGCTACTGTCTAGCTTCACTCCCCCCACCAAGGGCTGCCCTGCTGCCCTCCCCATTTTCAGGCTCCCACCCTACTGTTCCCGCCTCCCGTCCCCCGCTGCTACTGCCTGGCTGCCCCCCGCCAAATCCTTACCTCACCCGCCATGCCTCCCTTGTGCTGCCTCATTCCCTCGCCCCCTTGAGGCCCAGATGCATCCCACCTCGCACCTCTGTATCAGTGTTGGCCTCCCCACCTCCCCACCCCTTCACCCCAGCCACTGCCCACCGGCCCACCACCCTGAGCCGTTGCTTCCCCGCTGCCCCGCCCTGTTGGCCCTGCTGCCTCACTGCAACCCCTGTGGTTTCTGCCACCCCTCTCCGCTGCTGCTTCCCACCCCGCCACTGTCGCGACCCCCACGCAGGCCCTCCTTACCACCCTACCGCTGCCCAGAAGCTGCCTGGCTGCTCTGACGTCACTGGCCCGCCCTGGACATCATCAGTGGGATACCGGCCCTAAGAGAATTTCTGCATAGGGGCTGGCGGCAGGTGTGTTCTGGAAGTGGATTGGAGATATAGGCACAGGAGTAAATCCCAAGAAGGAAAATGTTAGCGTAATTATGTTAAGCGTTAAAATAGCCTAAAAAGCTAAACTTAGAGTGCTTTCAATGTCTCCTTCTTTTCCATACAGTGACTTTATTCATCATATTGTGCACCTGAAAATAATATAATCTTAAGTTAACGAACTGGAATGAAAATAAAAACTGTAAAAAAGATAAATAAAAATCTTTTAACATCACGCATTGATTGACATACGGACATTAAGGAAACAGTCTGCATAATAAAGTGTGTATATGTGTCTAGGTGCTCTTTCTCCCCAAGGCTGGTCAAAATCATGGAAAAGAAGAGTTTTATTTCTCTTCAGAATCACTCGCTGTTCTGGGCTTCCATGTATCGTGTACATACATATGAACAAGCTTTTCTCAAAAACTAAAAGAAAAAAAAGCTCCCAAGAACCAGCACTAGATGTCCACTGTAGAATTGCATGAACAGAAGTGCCCTCATTAGCTTTGTTGTATGAGAAGACCTTGGGAGGTACTCATTGAGAAATAAGTGTCAAGTGAAATACATCATAAACAAGAACTTCTCCCGTACCGTAACGCTCACTGGGGAACTTAATGCTCCATTTTACTTTGCTCTGACCACCAGAAAAATCAAAATTTAACAGCACACTTAGCCCAGTGATTATGTTAAATTTATGCTTTGCTCTCTGTTAGCAGTAGAACTGAAACCTTGGGGCCAACTCTGTGATCATACTTGCGTTACTTTTAGGATAAGATGTACATTAATATGAATAAATTCACCCTTGTTATGTTTTCCGTGGCAAGCATTTTCACTGACATAATTTCATGGGATCTTCATCACAGTCCAGGTGAAAGAAAAAGTAAATGTTTATGGTATATAAAAGGTAAACAAAGGTAAATGCACAAAATATGAATCTGTGAAATAAGACAAATGCAGCCCAGTAAGTTTTAAGACCTAATGGGCTGTATTAATTGATCTACTAATGACTTGGATAGTATCCTATCCAGTAGATAGAGGGGTGCTCCAAATGGCCACAAGAAAGAAACGACTTCCAAGATAGCCTGTGAGATGCAGTGCATGTGTGGTGCAGTCAGATAAGTGTCACACTCTTGGCTTTGGCCCAGGTCCTGATCTCAGGGTCTTGGGATCCAGCCCTTCACAAGGATCTGTGCTCCGCACAGAGCCTGTTTGTGTTTTGCTCTCCCTCTCCCTCTGACCCCTCCACAAATAAATAAATCTTAAAAATAAGACAGCAAGGGAGAAAATAAAACAATCAGCTAAGAATCCATTGTTTTCGGCAAGATCACCCTCCTAAGGGAAACAGAGGGGGCCAATCAGTAGACTTCCTAGCGCTGACCAGGAAATTCCCACCTGGGCTGGCTAAAAGTTATATAGTTCTGGATGTTAAAACTGCAGTTGGGTCGGTATTAAGTCTTGACTTACCAACTTAGGGCCTTAAGCCATGTGAGGGCATTTTGAGCCTGTGATTTTCCTTTTCAACAACCCCAACTTTTGATCAGACTCTCAGCTTAACTGAGAGATCTAAATTGAAGGCATTAACGCCACTCTCAGCAACTGCTCTGAAGTGCTCACAGTACTTGTTGCTCCTCCGTGTAGTATTCAGAGTTCTTGACCTTTCTGATTAACCCTTGTGATGTTCACAGGTCACCACTGCAGTCTCACAATTTTTGAATTGGTCATGCTCTTCTTCTTCTTTTTTTTTTTTTTTTCTGATGTTCCAGTCTTAGAAAGATCATTAGTATGCAGGTTAGTGTCTCTGTTTTGCATTTAGAGCTTTTGAGAAAACATAAAGCACCACACAGATTATATTGATTATGATAAACCAGATAATTCCCAATGTTTGGAGTGTAATTTGAGGCTATGTACTCCAATACTCAAAGCAATTAAAAACAAATGAGTAAGAAAGACCCTGCTGAAGGAGTCACTCTTTTAAGCCACGTGGCTTCCTCAGTAATCTGATGTTATTGGGCTTCAACTTCCCCCAGAACTGTTCATCAGGGTTTAGCACATGCTGTTGTCTACTGCACAGACCCAGCCTTGCTCAGCTAAGAGATAACCAAGGGTTATTTTATTTTTAAGAACTCCTTTGGCCAGAGTGTAAGGATTCTTGTTGGGCAGACATTGCTTTGGCAAGGGGTCCTGCAACAATTTCAAGAATGAAGGAAAAGGTCTGGATCATACTCCATCTATGTTTGTCCCTAACCAGGGAAGCAAGACCAGCCAAAGACATGAATCTTGGAATACAATTTTTCCTGGTAGTTCCCTTCTAACTCAGAACATGAATGTAGGGAAGTTAACCAATGAGATGTCTTATTTAGCTTGAGTAATTTTCAGACCAGGGTTGAATTTTCTGGTAGCCTGAAATAAAAGGTAGCTCTAAATTCCAGAGTACACTGCTGTAGTAATGAGCTGGGCAATACAGATGAGGGTGTTACCTTTCCAGGCCATTGCCAGAATAAAGGAAAAGAGAAGAGAGATAAATGATCACATGTTTGGTCAAAGCTTGGAGTCTTGATCCATTGTCTTGGGTGAGCACGGTCTACCTAGATGTCAGCTATTTCACTTTCTTCCAAGTAGATTCAGAAATATCAAGTGTCTGTGCAGGACCAGGTGTCAGGTGGAGACTTCCGTAGCTGTGGGATGTGCACCTGAGGCTCAATACCTTTGAGCTTTACAGAAGGAGACTTAGTAAGGTCCCTCTTTTACTGGCTTTCAAGGGTTGTCTTCCTCTAATGATGTGTCTCAAATACTTAATCACCAGGCTGTAAACTGTGATGGAGAGGATCCTTTTAACTGTGACCTAGGAAGGCTTCCATAACCTGTTGATGACAGGCTTGAGCACTGGACATCGCAGTCTTACAGTAGTTGGAAAGACCAGCATGCAACACAATGGATCAGTAAAAGGTTGTACACTGAGACAATTCAACAAAGTCTGCAAGAATTTCCTAAAGGCTCCTGTGATTTGCCCAGTGAAATATGTGCCCTGGTCACTGGAGATCACAGAAAGTGTGCCCCAAGGGAGAAACCCATTTTTAACAGGGTCTTTGTCACAGTGCAATCATCAGCCTCTTGGCAGGGAAAGGCTTTAACTGATCCAGAAAATACAGAAACAACAACAAGGGTATATGACAAACCCTACTAAGTGGCAGTGGAATGAACCCAGCTTCAGGTGTTCAAAGGGTCCACAGGAAGGAGACCTGAAACCTCTGGAGACAAAAAGTTGTTCAGGATTATGGACCTGACAAGTTAGACACTTGGTTAGACACTACGTAAACAGGTTTCGTTTGTTTTCTTTTTTTAATTTTTTTTTTATTTTCAGCGTAACAGTATTCATTGTTTTTGCACCACACCCAGTGCTCCATGCGATACGTGCCCTCCCTAATACCCACCACCTGGTTCCCCCAACCTCCCAACCCCCGCCCCTTCAAAACCCTCAGGCTGTTTTTCAGAGTCCATAGTCTCTCATGGTTCACCTCCCCTTCCAATTTCCCTCAACTCCCTTCTCTCCATCTCCCCATGGCCTCCATGTTATTTGTTATGCTCCACAAATAAGTGGAACCATATGATACTTGACTCTCTCTGCTTGACTTATTTCACTCAGCATAATCTCTTCCAGTCCCGTCCCTGTTGATACAAAAGTTGGGTATTCATCCTTTCTGATGGAGGCATAATACTCCATAGTGTATACGGACCACATCTTCCTTATCCATTCGTCCGTTGAAGGGCATCTTGGTTCTTTCCACAGTTTGGCGACCGTGGCCATTGCTGCTATAAACATTGGGGTACGGATGGCCCCTCTTTTCACAACATCTGTATCTTTGGGGTAAATACCCAGCAGTGCAATTGCAGGGTCAAAGGGAACCTCTATTTTTAATTTCTTGAGGAATCTCCACACTGTTCTCCAAAGTGGCTGCACCAACTTGCATTCCCACCAACAGTATAAGAGGGTTCCCCTTTCTCCACACCCTCTCCAACACACGTTGTTTCCTGTCTTGCTAATTTTGGCCATTCTAACTGGTGTAAGGTGGTATCTCAATGTGGTTTTGATTTGAATCTACCTGATGGCTAGTGATGATGAACAGGTTTTTTTTTTTTTTCACTGTTTTAGAAGGCTTCCCCACTGATGTCCATTTATCATTTGAATCATCTTAAATGCCCTATGGTGGGTGAAGGAATGAAAAAAAAATCAAGAAAAATGGGGCTTGCCAGGGATCTGGGAAGAACGAAGTGGTTGTCTTGGTTTTCCCGTAGCCCTGACTCTTTCTTTAAATCACTCCCATTCTTTACCTACCTTCTTCTCTCTGATTCAGAAGGAAACAGGTGCCATGTTACAAGGACATCAGGATGGCCCGCATCTGGCAATGAGGAGCCATGTTTTGTCGAACCAGAATGGACCTTATCTACATGAGCCACAATCTTACAACTGTAATACCAAAAAAAAAAAAAAAACTTAGTATGAAGTTTTATTTGACAATGATTCCCATGTAATTTAACATATCAAATAAGCTAAATTAATTTAGCAAATCCTTTGGGATGTTCCAGGTCAAAGAGAATTAAGCGGGCCAATACTCCAAAGGAAAAAAAAAATTTTTTTTAAGATTTTTTTATTTATTTGACAGACAGAGACCACAAGTAGGCAGAGAGGCAGGCAGAGAGAGAGAGGAGGAAGCAGGCTCCCCGCCAAGCAGAGAGCCCGATGCAGGGCTCGATCCCAGGACCCTGGGATCATGACCCAAGCCAAAGGCAGAGGCTTAACCCACTGAGCCACCCAGGCGCCCCTCCAAAGAAAATTTTTAAAAATCCACAAAATCCTTCATTTTCTTGAGGAAGGACAACCAAATTCTGATGTTTTACCAGCTTACTTTTGATTGGAAAATTCTTCGTTCCAATCTTAGGCCATCCTGACCATGCATAACATTCCTTTCCAAACATTCCCTTTTTAGAAGGCTTTACAACTTTCTCTTTTACATTCAGATTTTTGTCCTGAGTTTACCCTCTTTAGGTAACCAGCTTTGCTGTAAAACAAAATTCCTTTCTTTTTTATCCCGAAAAAAAAAAAATAGATTTCCATTCCTCATTCCTTTACTTATGAAAAACGCATATCTTACTTTCTTTGCAATCTGAGTTGTTTTTCTTATTATTTTCAGTAGCCTTCATTACATTACTTAGAGTTCTTAACTCTTGGAAACTTTCATTTTTAAAGAAAGCAGTTGTGAACTGTGAACAAGTATTCTTTAGGTTGGGAAATCTATGAATGCATTTCATAATTTGCTGAAATATGTGCTTCTTCATTAAACAATCTTTCAGGAAAACAGAAAATGCATTTAAAAACAAGCCCAGTTTCTTTGCAATAAGGGAACCAAAAGGAGATAAACTCATGTTCGTTTACTAATAACCTAGTATTATCTTACCTAGTAATGATCGAGATATTTAATGACAGTAATTTCATTTAACCATTGACCTCACTCACCAAAACATTAAAGTTTCAGTTTACCAGAAGGATTTGGAAGACTAAGACTTTATCTAAAATTTCTAAGTTTATTTCCATCTATTCAATGTAACGTGTTCCTAGCAGTTTCACTGAGATTACCCATAAAAACTGTGTGAGACATGGGGTGGCATCAGTGAAGTAGGAGATGAGGACTGCAGGTCGTGCTTGTCCTGATGTGCACATGTGATGGATGGAAGTGTTGAATCACTATACTGCACACATGGAACTAATGTAACATGGTGTGTTGAGTAGCTGGAATTAAAACAAAATCTTAAAATATAAAATAAAAATTAATTAAAATAAAAAAATTTTAAAATTAGGAAACATAAAAGCTTGTCATTCTTCCAAGCTATTTTTTTTTTTTTAACATTTTGGAATAGAGATCGCATCTACTTATTTTAGGAAACCAAGGCACACAAAAGTTTTAATTTTGGGACGCCTGGGTGGCTCAGTGGGTTAAGCGGCTGCCTTCGGCTCAGGTCATGATCCCAGCGTCCTGGGATCGAGTCCCACATCGGGCTCCTTGCTCAGCAGGGAGCCTGCTTCTCCCTCTGCCTCTGCCTGCCACACTGTCTGCTTGTGCTCACTCTCGCTCCTCTCTCTCTCTCTCTCTCTCTCTGACAAATAAATAAATAAATAAATCTTTTTTAAAAAAAAAGTTTTAATTTTAGTGCTGATAACTAAAGCTAAGTCTATTTGCCCAGATCATATGAATTTGAAACACATTTAGGTTAGTTTCTATCTTCCTGACAGTTTTAGAATGCCCAATCCTTACAAGTACTTGTAAGCTCTCTACAAATTAATTTGGGCAATATCCATCCAGTGAGAAAAATATCTCACATTGACGACATATATTTGTGGACACAAAGACCACTGCATGGAGCCTAGAGTCAGTAACACGTATGAAGAAAACGTTAAGATCAGTTTGTGTCCCTGGAATATTAAGGATACTGTGCTAGAGTTTAGGCACGGGATCCCTTTAGCAGTTTGTATTTTATATTTATGTATTATTAGCAGTTTGTGTTTTCAAAAGGCACCTTTCCTTTTGTTTCCCTCAGTCTCGGGCATCTATAGGTTGGTCTTATATTTCAAAGATACGATAAGATGTATAACTTTAAGGAGAAAAAAGCCAATCTTTTATAAGCCCCCTTTGATAAGCAGGAGAAGTTGGGGGATTGGGAAAAGGACTAGGGGAACTTTGAATTGCTGAAAGAGCTGCATTTATGGTTCTGCTCAGGTTAGTGAGGACAGTTGCTCTCAATGACTCACAGCCTTGTATTTACATGAAATGACATCCTGTGTTGTTGATCCAACCTATCCAGCATATGAGCTTCAATTTGCTTCCTTCCCTCTGGGTGTGTAATTTGAGTTTTAAGGATTTCTGGCAGTAAGGAATGACCCCGCTTGGCTATAAGATGGGCTCCCAAAGAGGGTGCAAAGATACTCTCTCCCAAGATCCAGAGTCACTCACAGCGAGAGCCAAAGGAAGGAACCAACCAGCCGCAGGTCCCCAGCAGGCAGAAAGCTAAGAACAACCATGCAGGATGCCACCAGCAAGAAGGCAATAGCCTATCTCTGTGAGAGAAGGATCCATAGGAATGGGTCTGGACTTGAAAGGATGAGACGATGTGAAATTTTATTATCCTCTCTGGATCAAGCACTGCAGACGGAGAGATCTGGAAGGAGCTAATTCTGCTAAGGGTTGTACCCATCCCTCTACAGTGCCAGTTTTTGCAGGACCCCTTCTGCAGGCCCTGGACTTTACTAGAATTTCCACCCGGCTGTACTATACCTATATAGTAGCTTGCCAGAAACCATCCAGTTTCATCAGCTCTGGGAAGAGCTTGCTTGGGGACCCTCTCATGAAGGTAGATACTGTACATGACCGTGGCAGACATCTGTTTATGGCTGTGTAGTCTGCAGAGTGGAAAAACAATTCAGACTAGAATGAGTGCTCAAAGGAGCAAAAAGAGGAGCATGAGGAGTTATGTCAGTCTTCTATAGGTTTTTCTGTTTTAGGTGCTTCTCCAACCTTTAATTTTTCATTAAATTTTTACAATGAATGTTTCAATGACTTCGGAATTTTGAAACATTTTAGAGACTTCTGCTCGCCAATTAACAGAGGTGTCTTAGTCTGCTTAATTGGAGAATGCTTGCTTCTAAGTGTATTTCTTAAGTGATCTTATCTAATTGGAAAGTTCCCCGTTTTGGACATTGTATTTCTAGGTTCTAATTGTCCTGAGGGCTGGCAGCAGAATGGTAGGAAACTAACCACTAATGGAATTAACATCCATTTCTGTCCAGCTATATATCCACAAATAAGTTGTAGTTCACATTTCTGTCAGGCCTTATTTTTGGATCTCCAACCTGACAGTTACCAAGCCAGTTCCTTAGGACACAAAACAAGCTTAGTAGGATCTTGCCATTTTTGCTAGATATCTGTAACATTTGGGACAATAGCTGTTAGTTGTACAATAAGCAGGTGTACTAGAAGGTGGTGAGCTTGACTCATCATAATTTAATGATCCTAGGAGCTAAGACTTCCCTGAGCAGAGCTAACACCTTGCAGGAATGTGTCCTGGAGTTGGGGATTGTGTGTGTGTTACAGTGTTAGCTCTCAGTACATGAGTTTTCTTGAAGTTAATGGCTGACTTATTGTCCTGCCTACCCACACCCTGACCAACTTATATTATCAAGAGGTGTTCTTAGGGTGGCAAGGGCTCTAACAGCTTTTGAATGCTTGACCAATGCCTTCCAATTTTTGTAGGTTATTCTGCATCTGAGATCCCTATTAGGAGTAGTCTTTATCTACAAACAAAACAAGAAAAACAACAGTGTACACCTTGGTGTGTGGGCAGTAAAGATACTACTGTGTTCTGGACAAGGAAGGCTCTGTGTGCACCAACAATTCTCCTTGGAACCATGCTTGGATTATACCCAGGGTGCTGGGATCTGAAAGCTTAGGGGCTTGGCTTGGGGCAGATGTTTCTGCCAGTTCAACTGGGCTCTGGGCAAATATGTGTGCTCAGTAGAGCTCTAGACAAACACGCCAGCTCAGCTGGGCTCTGGGCATAACCCTTGGCCAGCCCATGCTGACCTGAAAGCCGATTAGATCAGGAGCCTGAATAGAAAGAAAAGGGAGCTCAGAACCAAGAGGAACTCGCCCACAGGACTTGAAAATAGCAGGAAAGACAGGGAACACAAAGGACTCAAGGTTCCCACACCTGTTTCTCCTTGTGTCTGAATGTCCGTGGAAGTCCACTTCTGATCCCATTGCTGCCACCAAATTTATTAAATAACAAAAATTCAACCAAGTAAATGTTAAAGATACAAAGCCTATATTAATCAATCAATTCATGAGTGAGGCATCATCCCACCTTGCAAATGTAGGTGAGCTCCAAAGGATTACAGCAAAGGAAAAGAAGAAAAAAGGAAATCTATAACAAAAAGTCCGTTGTGGGATGCCTGGGTGGCTCAGTGTGTTAAGCCTCTGCCTTTGGCTCAAGTCATGATCTCAGGGTCCTGGGATGGAGCCCCACATTGGGCTCTATGCTCAGCAGGGAGCCTGTTCCCCTCTGCCATCTGCCTCTCTGCCTACTTGCGGTCTCTGCTGTCAAATAAATGGGTAAAATTTTTTTTTAAAAATCCATTGTATTAGGTATTATTTCCCTCTTAAGAGGAATGGTAAGGATCAATCAGGAATCTTCCTGGGCTGAACAGGAAACTCCCATGTTCCCTGCTTCAAGGTCTCTTCTGGGGGTTGAAATGTACTTGAGTTAGATCGTAAGTTTTCGTTTAGTGACCTGGGCCTTAAGTTAAAGGTTGCCATTTTGGGTCTGTAGGGTTTTTCTTTTTAAGATTTTATTTATTTATTTATTTATTTTTGTCAGAGAGAGAGAGAGAACACAAGCAAGAGGAGCAGCAGGCAGAGGGAGAAGAACAGGGATCCAGTGGGACTTGATCCCAGGACACTCAGATCATGACCTGAGCATAAGGCAGACGCTTAACCAATGGAGACACCCAGGCATCTCTACGGCTTTCTTTTTAACAGACCCAAGAAGATGTAGACTGACTTTAAAATTTTAGACTTCTATGTAGAAAGCTCTTCACAGGTCTTGTTGTGTGCTTTCCACCCGCTGCTGAAAAATTGCTCTTTAAGAACAGGGAAAAGTACAAACAAAAATTCCTTCTCATGGGCTCTCTGGAGCGTTAATCCGTGATGTTAATGCTCAGGAGTTGACTTCTGAGTCTGGTGAGTTACTGAACCACTGCCTGGCCAGGGAACATTCAGCCGTCTGCACGTACTTTCTAAATATGACTGGAGTCTGCACCAATGAGGCTAATTTGGGATACCATGCCCGAATCACAAATAACCTTGAGTGGTTAGGAGAAGTATATTGGCCTTGCTGTAGTGATCCTCCTTGGGACAGTAGTTCGTCATGCATCCCTCCCACACCTGGCACATACTAGAACTGTAATAATGTTTGCTGAGCAGCATTTACCAATGGTAAGTAATACATTCCTGTGTACAATGGAAAAATAGAGACGTTAGACTCGCTCAATCTTCACTTGAAATTTCACCTTACAGTGATATATAAAATCTAAATTTGAGAAACCCAAGACCATATTAAAACTTCAGCAGCCAAATTATTACCTTCTGTAGAGCTGCAATGTGGCTTCAAGAAATGAACAGCATTTTGTTGCCTTCATCTTATTGTTTGTGATTTATACTTTGGGTAGAGCAAGATTGAAATGAGAGGGTATTTGAATGCTGAGTAAAACATCCCTGAAAGATATATAATTGTTCTTATTTCCTGATCGAGTGAGATCATCAAAACTGGTCTTTTGTGAGCTTATTGTGTGTGAGGTTGCTAGGTGCTTTCATGTGTATTGTTTCATTTGATGCATACAACGACACTAAAAAAATCACTGTGACCTTAATATTTTGGATGACAAAACTAAGGGGAGAAAGGGCAAGTGATTTTGCTGTTAAAAACATCAACATGAAAGAAAGACTTCTAGTCCTTTTTTTTCCATTAATACTTTACAGAAAGGTACAGTATTCCCTTTGGTGGAAAAAAAAGTTTCTGGGAGGTTATATCTTTTTCTGTAAGCACATACCTCTGTTTATTGAAGGAGAAAGAATCTCTTAATCAATCCTTCCATTATTACACTCATGTTTGATGATACATTTGTGTTCTTTATTCATTGACACTCCAATCACAGTCAGCCAGCTGAATTTCATGTATGTGTCATTTGTTTTCATGGTGTCTCCCAGCTGGGATTTCAGAATTGGTTTGCCATTCTATTCTTTCCAATATATCCTGATAAAATCAGGGGGAAAGTCCTCAAGAAGACAAAGATACATTCCAGCCCTATGGAGTGTTCTTCAGCAATTGAAGGAAGAAGTATTGTGGGCTTGAGGGAAATATCTTCATTGGAACTTTTATCTGTGGGGGAAAATGGAATAGCAGATAAAAATATTATTAGAGAAACACAAACATTAGGTGGTTTGGAAACACTCAACACATAGTAAAAGGAAGGAAACTTGTTATAGAATTAGTCTTTACCCTGGCCTTTCATCCACAATGGGTTATGAGGTACTGATTTTTCTTAGCTTCCATAGGAAAAGAGGTTCAAGACATTATGTAACTTGCCCAAAGTCACAGCTATTAAATGGCAGACTCTGATTGAAACATGGAAGTTCATTATTATTTTTTTTAAGATTTTATTTATTTATTTATTTATTTGTCAGAGAGAGAGAGGAGTGAGAGCGAGCACAGGCAGACAGAGTGGCAGACAGAGACAGAGGGAGAAGCAGGCTCCCTGCCGAGCAAGGAGCCGGATGTGGGACTAGATCCCAGGACGCTGGCATCACGACCTGAGCAAAGGCAGCCGCTTAACCAACTGAGCCACCCAGGTGTCCCTATTATTATTTTTTTTGAAACACGGAAGTTTATTAAACAATACATAGTCACTTCTTAGAATGGGAATCCATTTCCACAGGTGCTTGATAATGTATTAGATCGACCTTTTAGCTTCAAATGTGGATCCCATGTCCACTTCTAATCCTGAAGTACTTCTCTTTGATTTCTGATTTTATAGAACATCTCGTTCTCACATGAGAACCAGTCTAGGATTTTGATTAGGGCCATGTTTAAAGCGGTACCCTCAAAGTATTTGCAGCACCTTAAATTTAGAAGCAATGTGCCTATATCTCTAAAACCTCTGTTTGAAGCATTTATGATTTTCAGAAATGTTTACTAGCCTTATCAAATATTGCACTGATCAGAATTTGTTTTGCTTTAGCAAATCTTCACTAAAAACACATCTTAAAGATTTCACTTTTTTTTTTTTTTTTTTTTGAAAGAGAGAATGAGTAGGGGCAGGGGCAGGGGAGAGGGAGAAAGCAGACTCTCGGCCAAGTAGGGAGGCTGACAAGACACTGGGCTCCAGCCCGGGACTCCAGGATCACAACTTGAGCCAAAGACAGATGTTTAACTAACTGAGCCATGCAGGTGCCCCTAAAAGCACATTTTATAATCAAGTTTTATTTGAAGTTAAATCATGACTAAGAAGACACCATTTTTTGACTCTTAGCATTTTCCTTCCACCCCAAATTAATCTACCCTACAAGCGTCCTGACTTTTTCATTGACATCACCTGTTGAAAAAGTTATATATAACTGGTGTATTAACAGTTATGGTTCCAGAGCTTTTTGCAGACCCAATGTCAGGGAAACATCATGGTTTTCAAGGGCATGTTATCTGAATGTTGAAATGTTACCAGATTATACATTTATTGTTAATTTAGTGATTGAAATTATAAATAGTAGAACCCTTTCCAGGGGCGCCTGGGTGGCTCAGTGGGTTAAAGCCTCTGCCTTTGGCTCAGGTCATGATCTTAGGGTCCTGGGATCAAGCCCCTCTCTGCTCAGCAGGGAGCCTGCTTCCTCCTCTCTCTCTCTGCCTGCCTCTCTGCCTACTTGTAACCTCTGTCTGTCAAATAAATAAATAAAATCTTTAAAAACAAACAAACAAACAAATAAACAAAAAAAAAAAAAAAACCCTTTCCAATTTGGTTCCCAACTGAAACATAAATGCTTTACTTATTTTCTCTTTGGGCTACTTTAGAGTTAGAATAATAATTTCATTGGCAACTTCTTAAGAAAAAAAAGAATTGGGGGCACCTGGGTGGCTCAGTGGGTTAAAGCCTCCGCCTATGGCTCAGGTCATAATCTCAGAGTCCTGGGATCGAGCCCCACATCAGGCTTTCTGCTCAGCAGGGAGCCTACTTCCCCCTCTCTCTCTGCCTGCCTCTCTGCCTACTTGGGGTCTCTCTCTGTCAAATAAATAAATAAATAAAATCTTTAAAAAAAAAAAAAGAAGAAGAATTGGATTTCTTCCTTGAGAGGAAAGAAAAAAAAAATTATTGAGAATTTCTGCCTGTGAAACAAAGTTCCTGATTTTTATAAAACATCAGTTAAAATACAATGATGAGTGTTTTCTCATGGTGTAAATAGAATTGGATCTAATATACTTCTTTAACTTTGTACTTCTTGCTTGTAGTGCAAATAGTATTTTTCATTATAATAGTAAGACTCTGTATATTTTCCCAAAAATATACCTTGTTTTTAACCTAAAAAGCATGTTATATAAAGCAAGATTTATTTTTCAAAGTAATGATATTTCTGTATTTTTTGCCTCTAGGCAATACAGTAAAGAATCTAGTCGTCATAGTAGAAACTTTGGCTTCTTATGGGAACAGTTCTGGTTCATCATAGAAAAGAACTTGAAAATAAAATTATGAACTTGGATAATTTCTAGGTGGTCAAACATGATGCTTACTTCCTACTCCTTTCCCTTAACTAGATTTCCGAGTTTCGTTATTTTCAGGATAAAATGAATCTTAAACTCCCATAACTTTCTCAATATGATAGTGAACTGAGCATTAAATAGTGTCCTTGGGAAGCAGGGGCAAGATGGCGGAGAAGCAGGAGACCCTGTTTCAACCAGTCCCCTAAATTGAGCTACATATCTACCATAACACTCTGAACATCTAGGAAATCAGTCTGAGATGTAAGGTTATACACTTCTGATCTCTGTGACAGCAGAAGACACCAGTTGAGAGGTAAAGCAGAGTGGGGATGCTCAGACTGATATCCGAACATAAACAGAAGGGGGAGGGAGCCACCAGAAGCAACCCCATTGGAAAGTAATACCCCAATACGAAAGTGGCCTGTGGTAGGGGACCAGCATTAACTTGGAGTCTGGTTAAAAGAACTCAAAAAGAGCAAGAGATCTTAAGGTGCAACTGATGGAATCAGGCAGTCATGAAAATGGCCTAATCCCACAGACCTAGGATGGCCACTACCGACGACAACCCATGCCAGAGAGAGTGTGGCAGAGCCTCCAGTCCATGGTCCCTGAGCCCCCAGCTTTCTGCTGCCTGCACCACCACTTGGCTGGGTGCACTCCTGCCCGCACGTGAGAGTCTGGTGTGGGCTTCTGCCGGTGCTCTCTAGGTCCACAGACTTCCACACTCTTCATGCCCTGCATGGACTGTGGGGTCTGTGTGCACTATCGCCCATGCGTGAGAGAGTCTGGTGTGGGCACCTGCACTAGGACTGTGGCTTTCTGTCACTGGCCAAAGGATCTGAATGATTCCAGGCCACGCCTGAGAGAACGTTGCATGATCTCTGGTCAGGGTCTCTCAATGGCAGCCTCCCACGAACGAACCCTGCCTTGGGCCTGGACAGTAGTCCTGGCAAAGGCAGCCTCCGGAAGGGGGCTCCCTGGACCAATATCACTCACAGTTTTAGTGGCACGGAGGTGAAGAGACAAGCAGGCACCTCTGGTGACCACTGAGACAGTGGCTGGGGGAGCGCACTGATTGTGGGAGGTTGTGCTGTTCAGCGAAGTTTGCAGCGGGGGAGGGGGGCGTCTATGTTTTCTGGACCACAGAGGGGAGTCGACTGAAGCTTCTCTCAGAGGCAGAGGTCAGGGTGCAGTTTGCTTTCCACTAAACCTCCAAAAAGCCACCAAAGGAAAAAAACCTCCAGAGAACAAAACCCTGAAAAACCAGTTTCCACAGAGCCCAGCCCCTTCAGAGGGGTCAGGGAGACTCAGCCCAAGCAAGACTGACTGAAAAACAATGCGGCAGGCTCCTCCCCCATAAGACAAGCCAAAAGAATGAGAAAACAATCACCGCACGGTCTCCAAAAACTATACAACTCCAATATCGGGGGAAAAGCAATATATTAGCTTATGGTATTTCCCTAAAACCTGTAAATTTCATAGATATAACTTTTTTAAAATTCGTTCTCAGGATTCTTGTTTTTTTTTTTAATTTTAACATACTTACCATTACAATTAGAGGTTTAATACAACATATTTCATAATAACTTTTTAACTTGAACTTTTTTCATACATATACATGTGTTTTAATTTTTCTTTTCTTTTTTTCTCTTTTTTAAATATACATACAGATATAAGCGTTAAGGTATTCCTTTTTCCCTATTCAATACTATCCCTGTATATAAACCAGTTTTAATCTCCCTTTATCTCTGGAAAGTTGAGTCCTTTAACAAAGATATCAAGATACTCCCAGGAAGAACCAAAATAACATTCCTCACCCACACTGAGGATTTATAACCACCTTCCAACTTTTTCTTCTGTCAGTGTTTCTGCATATCTTTTTTTTCTTTCTGGTATTATATAAATCTTATTCTTGGAGTTTATTTTGGCTTTATTTCTTTTCTTTTCTTTATTTCTTTTTTTATTTCGTTTATTTCTTTTTTTTCTCATTTAATTTTGTCAGTCTTTTTGTTCATTTCTGTTCATATACATTATGAATCTTACTTTGGGGGCTCATTTTGGCTGGGCCTTCTCTTTTTTCTCTCTCCCTCTCTTTCTCTCTCCCTTTTTTCTTTCTTTTTTTTTTCTTTTTCTTTCTTTTTGGTGGTGACTTCCGATAGCTCTGCAATGTTCCAGATTGCACCTTGCCTGGATCGTGGTTGATATATTCAGCTGTACATCCCCTCATCCACCTCTCACCAAAATTACTAGGAGGAGGAATACCCAACAGAAGAAAAATTCAGAGACCGTGACCTCTGGTACAGAACTATTGGATATCAACATAAACAAGGTGTTGGAAATGGAAATCATAGTAACAATTATCCAGGCACTAGCTAGGTTTTCGAAGATCATTAGTGGAAACATAGAATCTCTAAGGGCTGAAGTGAGAGCAAATCTGGCAGAAGTTAAAAATGCTATCAGAGAGATCTAATCTAATCTAAATACTCTAACAGCTAGGGTAAAAAAGGCAGAAGATAAATTTACTGATCTAGAAAATAATGGATAGAAAAGAAGAATAAGGAGGAGGCCTGGAACAAGTAGCTTAGAAGCCATGACAACAGACTTAGGCTAAAAAGGACGCCATGAAATGTTCCAGTGTCAAAATTACTGGGAAGAATGAGGGGGAGAAGAAAGAGAGAACCCTAGAAGATATAGCTGAATAAATCCTGGATGAAAATTTTCCTAACCTGGAGAATGGAACAAGTGTTCATGTCCTAGAGGCAGAGAAGACACCACCCAAGAACAACAAGGCTAGAAAGACCTCCAGACACATAATTGTGAAATTCCTGATTTATAAAATCAGAATATGTCTTCAGGACAGCTGGGGGAAGAGACCCCTTCATACAGAGGGAGGACCATCAGAATAACATCACACCTGTCCACAGCAACCTGGCAAGCCAGAAAGGCTGGCAAGACATATTCAGGGCAACAAATGAGAAGAACATGCAGCCAAGAATACTTTATCCAGCAAGGCTGACATTCAGAATAGATGGAGAGATAAAGAGCTTCCAAGACTGGCAAGGTTTAAAAGTGTACATGACCACCAAGCTGGCACTACAAGAAATATTAAGGGGGGAGGGTTCTATAAAAGAACAAAGAACCACACAGTGACAAAGAACAGAAATTTACAGAGACAATCTATGGAAACAAGGACATCATAGGCAACATGATATCAATAAGAACGTATCTTTCAATAATCACTCTCAATGTGAATGGCCTAAATGCTCCCATAAAATGGCACAGGGTTGCAGATTGGATAAATTGACAGGACCAGTTCATATGCTGTCTAAAAGAGACCCTTTTGGAACCTAAAGATAGATCCAGACTGAAAGTGAAGGGATGGAGAAACATCTTTCATGCCAACAGGCCTCAAAAGAAAGCTGGTATAGCAATTCTCATATCAGATAAATTAGATTTTAAACTAAAGACTGTAGTCAGAGATACGGAAGGACACTACATCATTCTTAATGGGTCTATCCTCCAAGATGATTTAACAATTGTAAATATTTATGCCTCCAGTATGGGAGCAGCCAACTACATAAGCCAACTGTTAATCAAAATAGATCGATATGAATAATTAATAGTATGGGATCTTAACATGCCATGCCACATGTAATAGATCATCCATGCAGAAACTCAATAAAGATATAAGAGTTTTGAATGACACATTGGACCAGATGGACCTCATGGGTATATACGGAACATTCTACTCAAGTGCACATGGAACTTTCTCCAGAAATGACCACATACTGAGTCACAAATCAGGACTCAACCAATACCAAGAGATTGAGATTATTGCCCGCGTATTCTCAGACCACAATGCTTTGAAACTGGAACTCAACCACAAGAAAAAGTTTGGAAGGAATTCAAACACTTGGAAGCTAAAGTCAAATAAGAACTTAAATAATTCATGGAACCAATGAGAATGAAGACACATCAGTCCAAAACTTATGGGATATGGCAAAGGTGGTCCTAAGGGGGAAATAGATAGCCATCCGAGCCTTACTCCCCCCCCAAAATTGATAAAACCCAAATACACTAGCTCTCTTTACACCTTAAAGAACTGGAAAATTGACAATAAATTAAGCCAACCCCATGCACAACCCCATGCACAATCAAGATTAGAGCAGTGATCAATGAGATAGAATCTAGAGATACAGTGGAACACATAAAAAAAAATCAAGAAGTTGGTTCTTTGAAAGAATCAATAAGATCAGTAAAACAAAGGCCAAACTAATCCAAAAGAAAAGAGAGAGGACCCAAATTAATACAATTATGAATGAAAGGGGAGAGATCACAACTAACACCAAGGAAATAGAAACAATCGTCAGAAATTATCAATAGTTTTATGCCAATAAGTTAAGCAATCTAGGAGAACTGGATACATTCCTGGAAACGAATAAACTTCCAAGACTGAAATAGGAAGAAACTGACAACCTGAATAGACTAACATCTAGTAAAGAGACTGAAGCAGTGATCAAAAACTTCCCAAAAAACAAGAGCACAGGACCTAATGGATTCCCTGGGGGTTCTACCAAACATTCACAGAAGAAATAATACCTATTCTATTGAATTTTCTTTCTTCAAATTCTCTTGAAAATTCCTTAAAAAAATAGAAACAGAAGGAAAACTTCCAGACTCAGTCTATGAAGCCAGCATTACCCTTATCTTCCAAACCAGGAAAAGACCCCATCAAAAAGGAAAATTTCAGACCAATATCCCTGGTGAATATGGATGCCAACGTTCTCAACAAGATCCTAGCTATTAGGATCGAACAGTACATTAAAAAGATTATCCACCATGACCAGGTGGGGTTTATCCCTGGGATGCAGGGGTTGTTCAGCATTCGCAAATGATTGTGATACAATAAATCAATAAGAGAAGAGAGAAAAGCCACATGGTCCTCTCAATTGATGCCGAAATAGCATTTGACAAAATACAGCATCCATTCCTGATTAAAACCATTCAAAGTATAGGGATAGAAGGAACATTCTTCATCTTCATCAAATCTATGAAAAGCCCACCGCAAATATCATTCTCAACGGGGAAAAGCTGACAGCCTTCCCTTTGAGATCAGGAACATGAAAAGGATGCTCACTCTCGCCACTCTTGTTCAACATAGTGTTAGAAGTCCTAGCAACAGCAATCAGACAACAAAGAGAAATAAAAGGTATTCAAATTAGCAATGAAGAAGTCAAACACTCTTTCTTCACAGACAACATGATACTTTATATGGAAAACCCAAACTACTAGAACTCATACAGCAATTCAGCAATGTGCAGGATACAAAATCAATGCACAGAAATCAGTTGGTTTCCTATACATTAACAACGAAAATATAGAAAGGGAAATTGGAGAATCGATTACATTTACTATGGCACCAAAAACCATAAGATACCTGGGAATAAACCTAACCAAAGAGGTAAAGGATCTGTACTGGAGGAACTCCCTGATGAAATCTCCCTGATGGCTAAAAAGGATGAGCAGTTTTTTTCCACGTGTTTGTTAGCGTTTGTATGTCTGCTTTGGAGAAGTGTCTATTAATGTCTTCTGCCCATTTTTTTAAACAATGTGACTATCTGCTTTTTGAGTGTTGAGGTTGAGGTGTTCTTTATAAATCTTAGATATCAGCCCCTTGTCTGTAGTGTCATTTGCAAATATATTTTCCCATTCCGTAGGTTGCCTCTTTGTTTTGTTGACTGTTTCCTTTGCTGTGCAGAATCTTTTGATCTCGATGAAGTCCCAAAATTTCATTTTTGCTTTCGTTTCCTTTGCCTTTGGAGACATGTCTTGAAAGAAGTTGCTGTGGCCCATGTCGAAGTGGTTACTGCCTATGATCTCCTCTAGGATTCTGTTGGATTCCTGCCTCACATTGAGGTCTTTTATCCATTTGAGTTTATCTTTATGTACAGTCTAAGAGCCTGGTCGAGTGTCTTCTTCTACACATAGCTGTCCAATTTTCTCAGCACCATTTATTGAAGAGGCTGTCTTTTTTCCACTGGATATTCTTTGCTGCTTTGTCCAAGATTATTTGACCATAGAGCTGTGGGTCCATTTCTGGGCTCTCTACTCTGTTCCGCTGGTCAATGTGTCTGTTTTTGTGCCAGTACCACGCTGTCTTGAGGATCACAGTTTTGTAGTAAAGCTTGAAATCAGGCAACGTGATACCCCCAGTTTTGTTTTTCTTTTTCAACATTTCCTTAGCAGTATGGTGTTTCTTCTGGCTCCCTACAAATTTTAGGATTGCTTATTCCAGCACTTTGAAAAATGCTGGTGGAGTTTTGATCGGAATGGTATTGGAAGTATAGATTGCTCTAGGCAGTATAGGCATTTTAACAATGTTTATTCTTCCGATCCGTGAGCATGGAATGCTTTTCCATCTTTTTGTGTCCTCTTCAGTTTCTTTCATGAGTGTTCTGTAGTTCCTCGAGTATAGATCCTTTACCTCTTTGGTTAGGTTTATTCTCAGGTATCTTATAGTTTTTGGTGCTATAGTAAATGGAATCAATTCTCTAATTTTCTCTTCTATATTTTAGTTGTTAGTGTATCAGAAACCAACTGATTTATGTACATTGATTTTTTAAAAGATTTTATTTATTTATTTGACAGATGGAGATCACAAGTAGGTAGAGAAGCAGGCAGAGAGAGAGAGAGGAGGAAGCAGGTTCCCCGCCAAGCAGAGAGCCCAATGCGGGGCTCGATCCCAGGACCCTGGGATCATGACCTGAGCTGAAGGCAGAGGCTTTAACCCACTGAGCCACCCAGGCACCCCTGTACATTGATTTTGTATCCTGCACATTGCTGATTTGCTGTATGAGTTCTAGTAGTTTGGGTTTTCCATATAAAGTATCATGTCATCTGCAAAGAGAGAGAGTTTGACTTCTTCCTTGTCAATTTGAATACCTTTTATTTCTCTGTGTTGTCTGATTGCTGTTGCTAGGACTTCTAATACTGTGTTGAACAACAGTGGTGAGAGCGGGCATCCTTGTCGTGTTCCTGATCTCAACGGGAAGGCTGTCAGCTTTTCCCCGTTGAGAATGATATTTGCGGTGGGTTTTTCATAGATAGATTTGATGAAGTTGAGGAATGTTCTCTCTATCCCTATACTTTGAATGGTTTTAATCAGAAACAGATGCTGTATTTTTTCAAATGCTATTTCTGCATCAATTGAGAGGACCAGGTGGTTTTCCTCTCTTCTCTTATTGATTTGTTGTATCACAATGATTGATTTGCAAATGTCAAACCACCCCTACATCCCGGGGATAAATCCCACCTGTTCATGGTGCATAATCCTCTCAATGTACTGTTGGATCCTATTAATGTACTGTTGGGATCTTGTTGAGAATCTTGGCATCCATATTCATCAGGGATATTGGTCTGAAATTCTCCTCTTTGTTGGGGTCTTTGCCTGATTTGGGGATCAGGGTAATTCTGGCTTCATAAAAAGCAGTCTCCCTGGACAAATATTGCTTGCAGTTTTAGTAGCACCGTGGTGCAGAGACAAGCCGGAGCTCCTGTGACCCCTGAGACAGCGGCTGGGACCGTTCTCTGCCAGTGGAAGGTGGCAGAAGGGGAGTCTATGTGCTCTGGGCCACCCAGAGGGGAACAGACTGAGGCCTCTCTCTGAGATGGAGGTCTGGGTGCAGTTTGCTTTCCTCTAAACTTTCAAAGAACTCTCTTTCCTCTTGATAGCCATTATACTTGGAGAAGCAATCTAGTTGTTCTCATACAGAGATCAAAGAACTCACTTTAATGACTCTGGTTGGGGTCTCACCTCAGTCAGCACCTCCAGGAAATAAAACTGAACAGAGGGAAGCCCAGCTCAGGCAGCTCTTGGGTCTGATAAATGCTGCATGACTATCCCCTCTCACAGTATAAACATTTCAGCTCTGTCTTCCACAGATGAGTGTTTCCTGCTCTCAAAGACACCCGCTGAGATGTTAGAGGAAAGAACCTTACATTCTTCAGGTCAACTCCAGCAAAGGAGAGTGGACACTTGAAATAATTAGCAACATAATTCAAGTCCCGCCAAAAGATATTCAAGGACCAGCATGGCAGGAACACTCTCTACCATGGTTGCTGTTATTAGATTGCATTGCTTGGAGAATTCTTGACACAACGGTGAGTGGGCAGAAAATAGACTACAATTTAATCTCTGAAGGACACCAGTTCAGGAAAATAATTAGCTTTGTGTATTTAGCATCCACTTAACACTACTGGAAGATGTTTATTCTCCACAGTAAGATCAGGCTGTATTCTATTTCTTAATATCCCATTTGGTCCCTCGGCAGCACTACCACCATTCAGGGAGGGAGATGGGATGGAGATCTAGGTCTCAGATGGCTTTGAAGTTATGTGTATTATCACACATCTACCCAGACATTAAAGAACGGAGTTTTAAAATGAGCAGGAATTTAGGATATTTTCAGTTTTTCTTGGTCATTTATTAAAAGCCAAGCATGGCATCAAATTTATCCCTAAAAGTTAGCCAGTAAATTTGCTTTGGACCAACAATGTACATGCTTCCACTAGAGCACCACTCTGTTTCCACTGATGTGTTGTTTCTAAATCCCACTAGACTGGAGAAAATGTCTCATTCACATTTGTATTCTCAGAAATTGGCACAGCCGTCCATCATAATGCATGTTCCCTGGAAACGTTTGAACGTTTGAACACTAGCATAAAACTTTACCTACCTACTGTGCAATGCCTACTGTGATCTTGCCAAGTGCTCTTTTCTGGAGAAATCATTCTGCTTCTGAAATTTCTAAGAAAAAAATTCAGAATGAGCTCTCCCCATTTAAGTATTGGTGTTTCATATGCATGGACAATGAGCTTCTTTTAAAACAAAATGGAAAATACTCCTTTTTTTAAAACTAAGCCTTGGTTGTCCATAGAGAATGTTGCTGAGGCTATGAATGCCTCAGTAATCAGTGTTTTCCAGATGTCTGCTTTTAATTATTTTTAAGAGGCCCTCCCCACAGCCCAGATGTGTGAGCTGTGTGAAGCTCAGCCTTTGCATAAATCTGGGAACCCACCGTTTGCCACCAACCAAGGCACTTCATGATAGCGTCAGTGCAGAGGGTAGTGTTCCCCCAAGCACCTCACCAACAGACCACTAAGGCACAAATAACCTCCATTACCAAGAGTCTCTCAGGACTCAGGTGTTTTTGTTTTTTTTTTTAGTTGTGTTTTTTTTTGTTTGTTTGTTTGCCAGAGAGAGAGAGAGAGAGAGAGAGAGTACACACAAGCAGGCAGAGAGGCAGGCAGAGGCAGAGAGAGAAGCAGGCTCCCCGCCGAGCAAGGAGTCCGATGCGAGACTCGATCCCAGGACCCTGGGATCATATACCTGAGCCGAAGGCAGTTGCTTAACCAACTGAGCCACCCAGGCGTCCCGAGGTGTTTTGTTGTTTTTTTTTTTTTTAATATAAAATATGTAACAAAGGGAAGGTTTGCAGGCGGGAGCCATTTTCTCAAGCCATGAAGCCACCATCATGAAGAACTTGATCATATCATCGCTACCACATCCTTCGTTGATGCCAGGCTTTGCAAGTGTGAGCTGCTTTTGTTTTGAACACTTGCTCTACCAAACAACACAAGCAAAATCACCCCGCAGTAAAACAAACTCACATTATGGTGGCTTCAAACAACATAGTCACTATGATTCCCTGCATGCTTCTCATTAAGGACGTGAGCCTGCACTCTGGCCAGTCTTTGCAGAATTGCTGCTAACTGTGGCAGTGGGGGGAGAGTCTCCAAGTGCCCCTAGGAATGAACACGACACTGCCATTCACATTTTATTGGCCAAAGTAAAGAACAAGGGGATTGCCACTGTCACTTGTTCCTAGAAGACAAAGATTTGGGAATAATTTAATAAACAGCACTAAGGTATGTCACAATTGCAGCTGATAAATAAAAATTTGTCTTAAAAAGACTTCATTCCGATGTAGTCTAGCTGTATTAACCGTCACTCAAACACATTTCTAAATAATATTTTGTACAAAACACAAGGAAAAGATTTGTATTAGCATTTTGTTTCTATTAATTTTGCTTGTATTTGCCATAATTTGCCTTGTTCACTGTCTGACATTTAAACCACTTGCCATTGGAAGATTCACTAAAGATCCTGTTTTAGGGTACCCCATTATGGGAGGTCGTGGTTTATCTTCACAAGAAATGCGTAAAATTTATGATAGGCACTGTGAGTTCAATAAAAATGAATAGATAATTATTATCACAGGAAGTATGATAAGATATTGATTTTAAAAAAGTATGTGAAATCTGGATGGATCCTGGCTGTTGGCAGAACATAAAACCTCTCAGTCATCCAAACTCGTTCCTATCCTGTAAACTAGTCATAACCTGTATACAGAAATCCGCTCATTAAAAAATTAATTAATTAATTTAAAAAAGAAAGCTACTCAGTCACTAGTTGCATTATAACGGTGGGCTGGAAAACTGGAGCTCTTTTGCTGGTCATCCTCGTTTTAAATTAATCTCTGTTCATGCTTGCCTTGACCTTTACACAGGAAGGCTATGGCCTTGTTCTGCGCAATCCATGCTACCATAATAGATGTCCAGAGGTGAGGGTTAGCCCACCTGAGCACTGGCAGAATATGCCTAGCCTGGAGGAAGCTTCAGGATTTCTCCTTCTTACTCCTGGTTGTAGCTCTGGAGTGAAAGCAATTGCAATGTTCCTCCACACTGTAGAATTCCAAGAGGCCCTGCCTCCTCTTCAGATTATCCCCTTGCTTTTATGTCCCCACGGGATGCAGTGGCTTCCAGCAGTAGCTCATCTCTGGGTTCTCAGACCCATGCTTGCTCCCCTTCAATAAATGCTACTCATTGGAATGATTCCGGGGAATCCAATTCTTTACTGAACCCTGATGGATACCACTGTGCAAATCGAGGGATCATCACCATCTCCATGTGTGTACTCATTTACTGAAAAATGGGTCAAATCAGGAATACAGTCACCCAAAGATCAAACTGCTTCTGCTTTAAACAGAAAATATCTGAGCTCTGAAAATGTAAAAGCAATTACTGAATTCAACTCTCTTTCTCAACTTCTGGAAGCCAAGTCCTCAAACTTTATATCTCACAATAATTTCCCAAGATTTCCTACTCTTGTGAAGGTCTATTGAGTTGTCGTTGTCGTTGTTGTTGTTTTTATAAATTTAGCATAGTGTGAGGAGATTTTATGTCACATTTTGCTAATTCCAATTAGCTTATTAATGGCCAAGTAACCTTGGACTTCCATCAATGATCTTCTACTGTGTATAGACTCCCATCTAAGCACTAAATGGTCTGTTAACTTTAATAAAATATGGGGGCTGCTTTTTTTTTTCCCATTGAAGTGATATATTCTCTGCCAAGTATTACGGTGTTGTCCTAAGCTTCAACCCATACTTCTCCTTTTGGGATTTGTGGGTCATCTCAGACAACCACATTCCCCCTTGAGCTTCCAACTCCATCCTTGGGGCAGCTCAAAGTGAGCCCCAGAGGGATACGTCTTGGTGAGAGGAGTGGTACAGGATGGCTCCTGCCCATTTCTGCACTCCCTGCAGTTACACCAGCAATGACTCCGTGATCTGAGGTCAAGATGGCAGCACTGTGATCCCTCTGAGCCCCAGAAGGACTTACACTAAGTGCACAGCTCTTTCTATGCCAAGCTCAGCTCTAGCCACATAGACCAGCCCTCAGTCCCTCTGCAAGCATCCATGGTTTAAAAATTACAATCTCTTTCTTTTGTTTCCTGACCTCTGAGGGTAATAGCTGCTGTGTACAGTTCCTATTCCTTAATGTCTTTGTGCTTTCTTTTTGCTACTCCAATTCTGAAATATGTGGTTAACAATTCCATACAGCAAAAGCATCTATTTAAATAATTGGTGTGTTCTCTTTTTCTCTGGACTGGTCTCTAATATGTATGCCAATTACATATAATTTATGCAATTTATTTTAAAAAACTATAGATCAATGTACCGCCCAAGAACAGCTTTTATTAACATTTTTACCTCTTTCTTCCAGCATTTTCTATTAATTAAATTAATAATTTCTATTAATTAAATTCTCTTAAATAAATAAATATTATTTGAGACTGACATTTGCTGCTAGGACTGCAAAAATAAGACTACACATTTTTTTCTGTTATATCATAAAATCTTGGGCAGATATTGATCAAATTAGACTGGTATATACAGGATATATATTAATATATTTGCTTATGTGCTTTACTCAAAATTTCAATGGGAAACCCAAGAAGGCGACTCATAGGTACAGGCAATTGTACTTCAGGGCACCCAATACCAAATAAGGTTTCTGGAGATTCAGTGAGATTCTAGTTGGGATGCCATGCTGGGCGCAGAGGAGCAAACAGAACCGAAAGCAAAAACTACCATGACAAATAAATGCTCCGAGTTCTTGGTTATTTTTGGTCGCCATCAAGATGCTACTCCCCTGATTCCTACTAAGCAGTATTTTCTGGCCTGAGTATCAGGCAGGATGAATCACTGAATGACGTTTCATGACCTGATAGTCAGGATGTGGGCAAGATGCGTGTCAAATGCTCAGACTTGGAAGCTATTTGTCACCAGCAGTATCACCTAGGGCCTCTGGGTGCAGATGGCAGAGATCAGTGAGACCACCCTCTCTAAAGGATGTACTACTAGGGAGTGGGAGGAGGTGGAGACACCTCCATGCTGTGATGCAGGGTGACGTCTGGGCCAAGAGAAAGGAAGGACAAAGGGCTTTGTAAGGAGCACCTTGAACTCATGCAGTTGCAAGGAAACCCTCGTCAGGCTGATGGGAGTTTTGAGCGAGTAAAATTTTAAAAGTCAAGAAACACATGACACCTGGCATATGATCCACGCCCAATCAGTATGGATGAAACTCTGAACAAGCCATCGGATGAGCACAGCTCTTTTAATGAAAACAATATATTTCCTAGATACCAGCACATGTTTGTTATGAAAGATTAGGCTATATATAATTTGAAAAGAAGAAACAGAAAGCAACAAATGGCAGTTAACACTTTCGTGCATTGTATGGAGAGCTCCGGCACTTGTCCCTCTTGACTTTTGCACAAGATACAAACACATCACTGGTCTCTGTTCCTCTCACTTCAGCATCTCTGTGGCTGTGTCTGTGCTGGATACATAATTCAGCATATTCTCTTATTCACACTCTGGAAACATACACTCTTATTCATGGTGAGCTATGCAAAACTTACTGTGGATTTCACTGAGGAGATGAATGCAATTGTTTATATCATACATCCCACAATTTAAAAAAAACATAAAAATCCCCATGACAATTTATTTTCTCCCACAAGTACAGTATCAACCCTGATCACAGAGCTATCTACCTTTTCTTCCCCTGCTTCCTTCACCAATATCTGGCCTCTTAACAGATATCGCTCAGATATCTATTTTGTTACACACAATGATTTGATTGGTTCTTCCTGAGCTGACACCCCATCATCAATATGTCCAAACCCATCTTGATGAAGTAAATGCCTGTGTTCATAATCTCTGTCCTCTTTTGAAGACAAGCACCTGTTAGATGAGTATGGCCCTCATGGCTCTACACCACTCTAAACCATTTTTTCTCAAATATACATGAAGCTCTGTCCCAGGGGACTACCAATAGATAAAATTTCCTCATCTTATAAAAAAATCCACTTTTGCATTATAATGTTCATAATATTTTCACTCCCTTTCTCACATAAAATATACTGTGGATATTATTCCAAGTCAGTTAATGGATAATGATGGACGATCTCTCTTTGTGGCAGTGCTAGATAATCCCTTTAATGTGTCTAGTAGGAAAAAGCATGATACACACACACACACACACACACACACACACACACACACAGTGGGATTAGAGGCACGAACACTCCCCACAGTCAGACATCGTGTATGACTGTTGGTCTCCCCAAACACTGACTACTCATAACCTACTGTTGATTGGAAGCCTTACTGACATCATAAATAGTCAATAGCACATATTTCTGTATGGTATATGTATTATATACTGTATTTGTACAATAACACCTGTTTAATTTTTTCAGTAAGCCATGTGGTTTGTCTGTGAGTTTTTTAAATTTCACAAATCTGTAAAAACTTTTCCAATATATTTATTGAAAAAAATCCACGTTATAAATGGACTCAGGTAGTTCCAACCTGTGTTGGTCAAGGGTCAACTGTATAGACAATTGCATCTTTATGTCTTAAATAATTGTCTTAAATAATACGTTGGCTTAAAATATATTACTGTCTTAAAATAATAAGTCATATATATAATAGAAACTATATATATTATATGTAATAATAATATCTAATATAATAATATATATAATCGCCTTGAAATCTGTAAAGAATTGTTTTTATGAATTAGTATGTGTATGTGTTAGCAGGATGCTCTATTTACAAACTTAGTTTTTTTGTTAGGCTAAATGCTTGGATTTAGAATTTCTAGATATCTTTCCTCAATTTATACTCTCACCAACAAAATGAAAGTGAACCATCCCTTTTCACTCTCAAATCAAGGTGGCTACTCTTCATACTCTAACCTCTCACATAAATATTAAAATGTTATTTTCAAGTGCCAAAAATAATATGCTCATATATTTGTTTATTTTTTATCATCTTTTAAAATTAACATATAATGTATTATTAGCCCCAGGGCTATAGGTCTGTGAATCATCAGACTTACACACTTCACAGCACTCACCATAGCACATACCCTCCCCAATGTCCTTAACCCAACCACCCATTTCCTGCCCACCTTCCCAGACAACCCTCAGTTTGTTTTGTGAGATTAAGAGTCTCTTATAGTTTGTCTCCCTCCCGATCCCATCTTGTTTCACTTTTTCCTTCCCTACCCACCAAACCCACCACTTTGCCTCTGAAATTCCTCATATCAGGGAGATCACGTGATAACTGTCTTTCTCTGATTGACTTATTTTACTAAGCATAATACCCTCTAGTTCCATCCACGTCATTGCAAAGGGCAAGATTTCATTTCTTTTGATGGCTGATATATATATATATATATATATATATATATATATATATATATATAT